>CAJUYG010001026.1:22778-33100 GCA_910591675.1 Galerucella calmariensis
AAATTTTATTTACATATTTTTTTAACACCTAATAGGGTCAGTTCTATGAGAAGTGGTTAAAAATGAATGGCATAACGTTAAATTTGACGAAGCTTTTGCTGTTAGAAATGTTTTAATCTATACAAAGTCGAGGTTAAGATTTAAACTTCAACATTTTAACAATTAAGAGTTTTACATAAATATTTTAAAGCTTGTTAAGCACACAAACAAAATAGTACAATGGAGTTAGCAAATTGTCTAATTTTTAACCAAGCGTTAAAAATGATTATTTGCTAACAGAATTACTTCTAATGACTGTAGAAAGATCTTCCGGCCGGTTGAAGGTACTAAACCATAGTTTTGCTTTCCTTACTCGTAGTTATTATTAATGTAGATAATTATTAAACTGAGTATTATTTATTTGTACATGTTACATCGATATGTAAATATGCTAACTACTTTTACTTCACTTCGTTCCTAGTATCAGTATGACAAGTAAAAGTGAAATGCTGCAAAACAGAAAACTACAAATATTTACATTTATTCGAAATAAGATTACTGAATTTAAAATGTATTTCCTATAAAACTGCAGTTCCTTCAAAGTCTCTGAAACTTGTGATTGCAAAGTATGTGCTAGAATTTAAAACTGTGATAATCGGTAAAGACGATTTTAAGGAAGTGAAACTAATTTTCTAAAGGTGCAGCTCTAGAAATTAATGTGATAATTGTATGGTATTATTATTTTAATGAAGAAAGGTAAGAAACTACTTCCCCCAACCCAAAAAAAAACCAAACTGACCTCATTTCAATTCTTCTCTATTTTCCACCAAATATGTAGATCTGATAATAAAAAAAAAAGTTTATTAACTACAAGCACAACAGTTCAAGGGCACTGAAAACGACACTATTATATAATCAAATAAAAATTGATACATTTAACCGCTAAGACACCTCATTGAAATCTGTATAAATTTCTAAATTTAATACATAACATCTTAAAATAAAATCAATGAATTATTATTGTGCAACGCAAAAGTATTTGATAAGCTTTATGAACAAATATTTTGGCGAGCTACGATTTATTTTTTGTGTATCATAATCACTATCCACATGGGTTTGCACGATGCTTACAAGAATATTATTCAAGTATTGGCAGGTAAGAAGTATCATATCTTTTTTGCAAAGAATATATAATTTTTTATTTCAACGTTTCGGTAGCGTTCTAGCTAAGAATAATTCTACAACTAGACAATTGTCACAAGAGATGTCTTTTTCTCGGGTTTCTACACTAGTATTGAAATATCTAGTTTATATGTTCTGTAAGTTCCTTGTGGCATTACTTATTCTTTTTTCTCTTATTCTTTTGGGAATCAAACCACGATAATGTTTTTTATTTTTTATTTCGACGTTTCGGTAGCATTCCAGCTACCGTTGTCAAGATTAACTAGTAATGAAATTGATAAAATAATTTTTGGTCCCCTATCTGACACAACGAAAAAATATGACAACTAGACAATCAATAATATTTTAAGTTTAAGACTACAAAACTTTGTTGTCAACTTTTATTAAGGTCCATTCATAGTAGATCACACCTCTGGTAAAATGTGAAATAAAATATTTTATTTTATGACATTCTAACGATATGATAGTCTACTAGATATGGAATCCAGTGAAGTGCACGTTCCAGGAACGGTTTTTATTGGGATAGTGCTTTTTTTTTTAGCTTATTTTGGAAATGTGCGTTTGTTTTTTTTATGTTCACCTCCATCTTCATCTTCTCTATTTCTTTAGTTCAAATATTTACTAGTTTTGGCATTTTGTTCTTTGTATTCGCTACTAAGACCACATCATCTGCATAGAGTAGATCATATTAATATTTTTCTCTTTAATAGCAAAGCTTAAACACTAAATATTTTGTAATATTTGCTAATACAAAATTACGGACTTATTTTTATAATAAGAATATTATATAAACAAGTACATTAAGCAAGAAAACACAAAAATTCAATTCTATAGCTAACCAAAATGGAATTGATCAGTTCCTTTTGAACGAATTTACTAAATTTTCTTTTCATCATCCATGTAATCAATTTCCTTTCAAATATTATGCAAGTCTCTATACCAGAGTCCGTATATATTTTACTCTCAAATGTATATTGAAAGATTTGAAAGACAATAGATTAAATTTAACACATAAACCAAACTCCAAACTTAGTATTTTACAACATTTATAAAATTTTTTAATAAAGATATCCTGCAGCTGCTTCTCTTTTTACTGCTTTAACCTTGTCAATCCAAAAAATACGCGTTATATAAAGATCAAAATTTAAGATTTAGTAACCCTATTATTCTGGTGGCTAATGAGCATATTTAATTGAATTTGTGATAAATATCTGATAGATTATCAATAAGTATCACAAAATTACTAAGATGTTGGATAAAAACTGTGAATTGATTCATTTTAAAAATTCAAGTTTATTTTTTACTTACCTTTTCAAATTCATATCCCGAACATTTTTCGAAATAATTAACATTTCAAAATAAACCTTTGTGATAAAGAATCCTATTAATTTAAATATATATTTCTCTAATTACCCCTGTATAGCTTAAAATAAAATAAGCTTTTCGAACTTATCCGGTATCTACCTGTCTCGTTATTGACAACAAAAGCGAGTCGTAAACATAATTTATGAGACAGCAACTTGAATCAAACCGCCCTGGAGTGAAACATCTTATATTTTTATTCTGTAATCTTTGTATATAGCTTAAAGCTGCCTACAATTTTTATAAATAACTTTTTTTGTATTTTCCATGATCACAACTTTATCTTACTACTAATGAATAACCCTGTATCGTATAATCCTGTTTTAAAAATTGATTTTGGTAATTAAATATTTCACTTTAATTAGTTTTTTTTATCAATTTGTAACTTTTAATTACGGAAACAAACAGAGGTCACACATTTCTTAAAACATTGGGTATTCTAATTTACCTATTATAGATAGGTGCTCTGCAATAATCAATCTCCGCAAGTTTGAAAACATACAGGGATTTTACGGAGGAGAGGTTTTTGTAAAGTACCGTTGTTTTTGTATTGAGCCACGAGTAGAAGGTAATAGTAAGGTTAGATTATTCGTTTGTGAACTTTTGATAGTCTAAGATGCGTAAGTAAAATCATTCAATCTTTATTTTGATAATTTTTAAATAATTTCACTTGTAATAGAAACAAACCACTATGGATCCGTAAAAAACGAAGTGTTATTCAGCAAATTTTCCTTCAAGTCTCAGTATCTTTATAAAATTTTTTCTATACGAGGGGTATTGAATAATATGTTCAAATTAACAAAAATATGTTTTCTCTATGTTGATAGTTAGCTCTACTATATTTGCCTCTTAAAACCTTCATAGTATCATCGAGCACTTTGAATATCCATTCCTATCTTCGTTTTAGTTGATAAATCAATTTTTTTGCAGGTCCGAAATCAGATGAGTTCAGAATGTACCTCAACAAAGGCCAAGATGACGAAATGCAATTCGTCTGTTATAAAAAATGTAAAATCAAGACGGTTTTCACTTATCTATTTTGTCTACTGACGGCAGGCGTTTTGAGATTGTTTTTCCATTGGATGCCGCACTTGTATTTGAAGGCTACTTGTACTAAATGTAAGATTGAAGATGCCGAAAAAATTCTCATCACAGTAAGTAGCTGCAATAACTGGAAGGCCCAGTATGTGATTGCATATTTTGGTATAATACTTTGTTCAATATCCAATAATTCAACTTTGCCAGAGTAAATTTATAAAAGTGTCCATCTAGCACAGAAATATATATAAAGAATTGTTCAAAAATATTCAATTACCGACCATTTTGAAATAAATAAAACTACAATTCTTTTATTGATGATTTTATTCAAATTTTGTCAGTACCAATAAATTTTGTATACAATACGGTTAAAGATGAAAATAGTGCATTATTAAAAATAATTGTTTAATATAACGCATTTATTCCTAAAACCAAAAACATATACAGATTGTCTCAATAAAAAAAACTGAAAATATAAACAACTTTCTGCCGCACGCTGTATATGTGCAGCCATATTATTAATGTTAGTGAGAAAAAAATTGCAAAACCTTGGATAATATTATGCAACTTAGCTAATTTTGTCTTTTCGCAATTTCTAGACGATACATCAGAGTTCAAAGTTGAATAAAATCATTTAGTTTTATGAATTTCCCAACACTTTAATAGATAATTGAAGAATTTAGAATAATTGCGATGGTTTGTCCTAATTGCTGTATGACATTTTGCAGAAAATAAGATTTTTTAAATTTTTGTAGTGTCAAGAGTAAGTTGAAGAGTACTATGCATCTTTGAAAACATTGAGGATGAAAGTTGTGTAAAGAAATATATTTTGTTTTGAAAATAAAATAATGTGGGAGTATTTTCAATGAAAGTCTACAAATTTATTTTCGGTGAATCGGAATCACTCGAAATAAAAATAAATGTGGTCGTGGAATATCATTTTAAAGATGTACTATTAATACTTTGTTTCAAGGCGAACAAACTGTCGACATTCAATGTACTTTAGTTTTGCCAAAAGAGGTTAAAATTAAATTTACATTGAGAAAATGATTTCTATTTGAAATTTTGCCTTGAAAAAGATCATTGTTATCCTTAAAAAAGGTCAATTTTGATCTGAAAAACCTTTATCTTTAGAAAATGTTAATTTACCTTGAAAATGCCATTTTTGTTTGGAAACTATCAGTTATTTTGAAAAAAAGAACAATTATCCTTGGAAGAGGTTTATTATCCTTATAAAAGGTCAATTTTCTCGTTGAATTTTCCTTGAAAACCCGCCTTTTCCCTCAATGGGAATTTTTTCACTCTACATAATATATTTTTTAGGAAATCTACAACAAAAACCACAAAGTTTACCATGTCCGTCCTTTACGAATGCTCACACCTGAAAGTGTTGCAAAAATGAAGCAAAAGGACAACCCTTTAAACAACCATCAAAACTCTGAGGAATCTGAAACAATACCAGTTATATCAGTGCATTTCGAAAATGGAATCTTCAGAGAAATTGACAGGTAAAAACATCTTTACACTTTCAATTACCAAACCTACATCATCATTAGTCCTCACTAGCAAAATAAGGTTTGTCATTCAATGGTACTTCCCATGATGAACGCTCGATTCTATAGGGTGTAGAGAAAATATCTCGACATTTTTTGTTAATAAGTTTAACCTTTGAAGATCTGAACTGCCTAGGCAGACCCAAAATATCCTTGCTGTGTATACCGGGTCATGGAAACTAATTAGTTTATGAGCTAGGCAGGAAGGCTTTGTAAGTCCTGAACAATTCTCCAGTATTGCCACTAATATTTTCAGGACGTAATTTAAAAAGACAGCATATCTCTTCATACATCTTCCAGGAGTGATCCAGCTAAAATCAACTTTCGGTTACTTCAGCCGAAAGAAATCAGACACACTGGCAGGCCTTATTGTATATTGTATTTATTTATTTGGGAAGACGTTCACTGAGACCCAAACGATATATTGTACCCCCTTATTTATACTCAGTTTCTGAGGAGAGTCTCAGAAACTAGTAGCTCCTTTAGTCTTATTTCCCGGAGGAATTTTAGGATATCTGCAGGCTTCAACTAAGGCTGTCAGGCCTTAACAAACATCAACCGAGAATTCTTAGAGTTGTTCTCACAGGGCATTGTAAACTCAATACCTGTACCTGTGCAACATGAAGCTTCTGCCAGGATAAAGGAGAAACTCCTTTGCACTGATAAAATGCTATCTTCTATCACTAGGGAGAGTTGTACAAAATCCCAAAATCCCGAGTAGAAGAGAGAGAAATCTTTTCCTTGAAACCTCACCTGATCCCAAATACAGGAAGTATAGTCCGGGAAAGTAAGGAAGTTGAACATCAAATGTTTCCCATCGCTGATTTTTCATTTTTAAATGAAAATATATCGACCCAGCATCACTCTCTTAGATTGTCTAATAATTTCCGATGGATCTTGCGACGCAGCTTGCAAGCACAGCTTGGACTACCTAAAATTCAAGTGATTTATGCTCATATCATTTCTGGATGTGTTCTTACAAAAAAATCGTAGAGATGAAAATTGCATTGTATGCTCTTGAAGGTGACTCGAATAGTTTCTCCAAAAAAAATTTTTTTCGATATTAAATTTTCCAAAAATGGAAAATTTTTTCGAAAATCATATTTTTGGTTGGTAATTATAAATAGAATATTAATATCGAGGTCAAAATATAGATAAACATAGAGGGCGAACTTCTAAAAATTTACGTTTTTTCAGATTTGCAAAATTCAAAATGGCGGCTGCCCAAATTGGAAACAATTTTTTTTTCAATCGCGTTTAAATTTATGAACATCAATGATATCGAGAAGCGGTTGGTTGCAATCGATAGAGTGAAAGTTATATTTATATAAATAACGTAAACAAAATTTAAAAAAAAATTTTTACATAATTTTTTAGAACAACAACAAAAAATTTTCCATATACTTTTTTCTCATTTTGGCGTTGAAAAATTCGTTAAAAATATCTTTTCACGTTATAAATATGTTTGTTTTTGAATGAAAAGTATTTTGAAAAAAAAAATTTTCAGATGCGACTTTTACAAGCTGAGATAAACAAATTCAAAGACTGCTAGATACTGTCATAATGTTAATTGAAATTTTCAAATTTTGATCACTTCGCTAGGTTGTTGAATCCCAACTCAACTTAAACACAATTTTTCCTTCTTCTACCGTCCATTGGTCCATTCAAAAGAGAACAGTAATCCTAGCTCGCTCGACAAAACGGTGCAGCGGCAGCTGCTTGGCGTTGTGGTGGGGGTCAGCGCTCGTTTGCAATTCAACGAAGCTTAAACTTTTATTTTGGTTTTCTTTGTAAAAATTGTGCATTTATAGTATGGTTATTATTGATATAATTACATATTGCTAGAAATAAGGTACGATGATATTTATAATTTATATCTATAAATCCATTTATTAAATAAATTATACATAACTCGAAACATAGCTACTAAGAATATTTATTTACAAATTTACATCTAGTTTCTACAAATTTTCGCTCTTTTTGGTCCAGAAATCCAGAAATGATATAAAAACATAAATCACTTGAATTTTAGGTAGTCCGAGCTGTGCTTGCAAGCTGCGTCGCAAGCTCCAGCGGAAATTATTAGACAATCTAAGAGAGTGATGCTGGGTCGATATATTTTCATTTAAAAATGAAAAATCAGCGATGGGAAACTTTTGATGTTCAACAGATTTTTCGACCTTACTTTCCCGGACTATACTCGATTTGAAATTGGTTGATAGTAATAAATCATTAAAATCCGTCAAACACGTATACAAAGTGGTCCACCTAAATTGCCAAGTTTTAAATATTATATACATTGAAAGTATAGACCCTTTTGCATTTATTAAACTTTCCATTCCTGTAGATCTGATAAGGGCGTCGAATACAAAGCTTAACCCGAGGCTCGAACAATAAGCGGTAGGATTCTACCTGTGATGTTTTGTACTCATGCACGTGCTTTCGGGTGGGTTCAAGTTTATATTAAACACAATAATTATTACAATTGATAGCAACTCCTTTTTTAACCATATTGTCCTCAAATTGTGTTATCTAACACAATGACGGAGCCAGGTGGAATCAGCTCTATCATTTGTTCAAAATACTCCTCAAAAACATCAGCATTCATATCCTCGTGGTAATCGCCTGTACGAACTGATTGGAATGATAATAGTCCACCTTCTAAAAAGCCATTGGAGCTACCGATGTGAGTTATAATTAATCGTTTTCCTTTTCCAGAGGGCGGATTTATTCCTGTTGATAGACCGTCTAAAAATGCTTGCCGGTGAGAAGTCACATTTTTGTCTGTCCATATTTTTCCAACTGTGTAGCCTTCGTTCAGCCATGTTTCGTCCAAATAGAAAATTGTTTTGTTTTCATTGCGAATTGTCTTATTTTTCTCAAATAATTACGTCTCCAACACACTATTTCATCTTTTTCGAGCAAATGAGACTTCCGACTATGTTTTTCCCATCTAAAATTCATTTCTCTTAGAACTTTCCATAGTTTATCTCTCTTGATTGCAGGAAAGTCTTCTTTTACTGCCCCTAAAACTATCCAAAGTAGGGATCTCCTTATTGAAATAGAATGAATGCACCTTTCGTCTTATGATGGCCTTTTCGTCCTCATCGATCGGTATTGTTCGCCTTCCTGGAGATGGTTTTGGTGGCGTCACGGTTCCTGTCTTTTCTTCCCGCATCAGCCTGTAGATGGTTGCTTTTCCAATACCTGTCATCTTTGAACAAAGTTCCACTGTAGAATCGATACTTATTGCACTTTTTTGATATCTAAGTGCATTAAATACATTAAGCACAATAATCTTTTCACTAATGCTTAGCGCTGATTTCGCAGCTCGCTTAACTGGAATAAATCTTGAAAGACTCTCCATTTTCAAAAATTACCCAAATGTGTGTCCTAGAATACTCGCATTAGGTTTGTTCGCTCTTAAAATGACTCACAGTTTTATACCAATAAGTAGAGGTACCTACCTACCTACCTACCTTTTTCGTAACAACCTGAAGTAACATTGTGTATTAATTGTTCCCGGAATTCTCGGCATAATTATTTTTACCTGTTATGACAATCATGATTACTATAAATAGGGTTCAAACCGGAACGTCAGGTAGGTGTGCCTATGGAATCGGCTGCTAAAAATGATTTATTACTATCAACCAATTTCAAATCGAGTATAGTACAATAGACTAGATTTGGTCTCACTTAACTCATTCATTTTATCCTTAAAAGGCCTCTGTAATTTTTTAATGTATTTTATTTTAGATTGACAATGTTTTCATGCAAAAAAGTGATTTACATTTGGAACAACGAAAAATTAGAATTCATCAAACTGTCTGGTTTGGAACAAGGAGTTCCCACTGAATTTTTCCACAAATATAAAGCATTAAGTTCAGGGGAACACTTCATGAGGTAATTTTAACAAATTAATATGTTATGTTGTGCCTTTTACGATTATTTTATTTTCAGATCGAAAGTTTACGGCTCTAATCTTATTGAAATCAAAGAACAATCCGTACTGACTCTAATATCATTGGAAGTACTGACTCCTTTTTACATTTTTCAATTATTGAGCTTTATACTGTGGATGTGTGACGATTATTACTACTACGCTGCTTGCATTATGTTGATGACCAGCGCTGGTGTTGTAACTTCTGTCATGCAAACTAAAAAGGTGAAATTGCACCCAAAAAAATGTTTGTTTCTAATATTCAATATTTTCAGAACCAGAAAAATTTAAAATCGACCATACACAGCAGCGACGTTTGTACGGTATTAAGACGTCTTCCAAAAATTACAGTTGACGATGAAATCCAAGATAATCAGTATAATTCAGAAACTGTTTCGACGGAACTTCTAGTACCCGGTGATATAATTGAAATACCTGCGCATGGTTGTATTATGCATTGTGATGCGGTTCTATTAACTGGAAATTGTATTCTAAACGAGTCTATGTTGACTGGTAAGCTGAAATATTTCATTTGTACCAACTGTATATATTTTATTTAATTTTTTTAAGGCGAATCAGTCCCTGTAACTAAAACTGCCCTACCAAATGCTCCGGGTGTTGCTTATGATCCAAAAGAGCACGGTAGACATACGCTATTTTGTGGTACTCACGTTATTCAAACTAGATATTTCGGAAATGAAAAAGTTCTAGCCATTGTCGTACGAACTGGATTTTCAACTTCCAAAGGTAAGTGGTAAAGGTAACTCTGCTACTCTGAGGCCCGGTTTATCAATAGCCAATATTATCCGTCGGATAAAAGTACCCAGCAGATAAAGTTCCAGTTTGTTTGGAAGCGGTTTATCAACTCGTTTTTTATTTTCTAGTTTGTTAACTAACAGATAAAGAAAGTTGGCAATGCTGACGAATGAATGTAAGGAATCTCATTGGTTGTTACTAGAACAAGGTCACGTCACATGAATTAATATTTTTGTTAGGTTATTGGTGAATGTTTATCCAAAGGTTTATGTGTTTTTATTTTTCTTTCTTGGAGAGTTTTTAGTTGTTGATGAATATGAATTTTTCGAATGATTATATTTATATATATTTATATTTTGTGCAAGTTCTTGAGTACGAAAGAAGGCCTTATACAGTTTGGGAAAGAGTGGACAACTTCGAAAAGTGGTATGACAAGAGAGGATGACAAGAGTGACTGTTCTATCAATATTATAGTCTGTACAGAAAGTACGAGGAGTAATAAATCATTCATT
>CAJUYG010001026.1:48262-60836 GCA_910591675.1 Galerucella calmariensis
TAGAAACAGCTAGTTTCGTTTGAAAAATAATAAAATATACTTCTAATCAACCCTTATTACCTTCATTTCCTTTCTCCTCTTCATTGCACTGGATCAACTTTTATAATGGGGAGTGCTGCATGAATTTGCTACCTCTGGATGGTAAAGCTGCTCTGGATTCAGCTTTGCCTTTGCAGAGGATCTAGTCATAACGGACGTGGAAAAATCATGAAAACACTAGAGAGAGGCAACAAGCTAATTCAGAACCCGTCAGTGTGTAAGAAAGAGATAAAAAGTCAAAGGTTCAGTCTCCCTCTAATGGCACGCATGCTATAGAGACAGAAAGAAAGAAACCTCTGATTTTTTTGTCTCTTCTTTTGTTACCAGAGTTCATACGAGCATTCCCACTTAACCAGCAGCCAAATCTGGTGTGGGAGTGTCGCAAGGCCCTCAACAGACTAGGTAGTCATATTAGAGTGACCCTAGCCTGTGTATCAGGTCACCAAGGAATAAAAGGCAATAAAAAGGCCGATTAATTAGCCAAGCAGGGAGCAACAGAGGTCATGATAGGACCAGAACCTTCCTGTGGAATTGCTAAATGACTAGTAAAGAGAGCATCCACAAATGGATAAACAGCCTGGCGTTGCGCTGGTGGTATGAAACCCCAGGACAAAGGCACGCTAAATTATTCCTTACAAGCCCTTCGGCCAAACTGTCACACGACCTACTATGTCAAACTCGAGATGATGGTGGGAATGCTGACCGGAAACATATGCACACAATAGGGTACAAGCATAAATTTTGCTATTTGTGGGAATTGACGCTTTATCAGGTCTCCTAACACCTTGCATGCCTATATTTTCAAAACAATATAAACTTTACTTTTAAAACGACTTTAAAAAAGTCCGCCAAAACGCGCTTTACGTCATAAAGATGGCTGCCCCATGGTGTGACGTCATTTGTTTACGTTCTTATTCGTGTATCACGCTCGGAGTTCTTGTCACCTTATTTGTTTCTGGACGCTTTAAAAATGGATAAAGCCGAAAAAAAACCTTTGTATTCCAAGTATTGCATTGTATTGCGTGTAAATCAACGTCTATTAAAACTCCAGACAGAATATTTGTTACTTTACCTGGTGGCGCAAGTAAAAATACCCTTACGAGAAGGGCATTACCTCTGTTTGTGAAGACCATTTTAATGTAAGTACCTACTTGTATGCTGGTAATTTTTATTCTTGAATAGTTTAAGGTTATATGTACCTATATGTCTAGGAATCAACCATAAAAACATCATTTTCTTACGACCACACATCGAAATATGGCTGGTATATATTATATAAATAAAACATATGGTGGAATTTTGAGAACATCTGTAAGATCTATAAGCCGAAATCTGTAAGAGTTACAGGAAATGCGATTCTAACCTTACCCGCTACTTACAGATTCGTGAATATTTACGGGCTGGGCATCTGTCACTGTAAGCAGTACAGGGTGTGGTACAGAGCGTTTGTATTATTATTATCATTTTTCGTGGATTATTAGTTAAAAAGTTGTAGAGTTTTTAGTTTTAATTTAAATAATTGCGCCACTAACTCTTCCCACTTTTTTATTAAATGATTGGGATCTAAACTGTTGAATACTTTTAATGGTTTTGAGGTTAGAATTTTGACATTATAAACAGAAGTGAAGTTGAAACCTACAAGGTAAAGATCTGTAACTATGACTTACAGATTTGGTTCCAGAATAGCAAATTTTACAAATCTGTAAAGGTTCAAGTTACAGATCCTTCAAGTTACAGATCCTTTATCTTACAGATTCTGTAGCTTATAGGTAAATTCTCAGAATTCCAACAATAGTTTAAATCGTACTTACGATAATGCTTCAACTCCTCTTATTTCCTCTGTATTAAAGCAGCATAAATGAGTTTACTTTGGGCAAGTTATCAATTTGTGCTTTTACAAAACCTTCGCCAGCCATATCTTTACTCACATAATATGAAAGAATCGTCACTGAATACTGAACTAGTAAATAAAATATATTATTCTAAACTAAAAGTTTTGAAATATCCTCGGAAATATCGAATATTTATGTACACTTTCCACTTTACGTTGACTTTTAGAAATAAAAAAAAGTACACACAAACACGTAATGGTCTCAAACAAACATATAAATGATATTTTTACGTCGATGAAGCAATTAATAGTTGATTAAAATACAATATAAATGTTATAGGCAATGTGTATAATACGATTCATTTCATACATTGCCTAGGTATTGTATAAAATGCCAGAAGCGCATCAGGCATTGTGTATAACGAACGACCACGGGAAGGAGGCGCATGCGCGGGGTGCGGGACTACCCCGTAAACAAGTTGCAGCTCGTTCGGTGTGTTAGTCTTAAAGGAAGAGTTTGGTGAGACAATTTGCATGATGAAACCTAAGATTTTATTTCATTTTAAATTATAATTATGTTATTAGAAGATTCCTAATTTCTATTTATTCAGAGTAATGTTTGAGTTAAATTAAAGTTTAATAATGGTGATTTTGAACTCTAGTAGGTATAATAAAACTTTTAATAATATGTCATTGCTTTGATATCGTAGCGCATAGATTTTGTGTCGATTACTGCCCTTGTGAAGATACTTAAGAAAATATTTTTTTTTTATTATTAAGTAGGTTACTAGATTGCAATTTTAATACTACTTTATTTTAGTTCGTTCAAAAATGTTACCTAAAATTTTATTTCCTTTCAAATTAGAATTATGTTACCAACAGTTTATTTAAAGTACTTATACGAAAACTGGTAGTTTTTTTTATGTGAAATCGATTATGGAAAATCGATTACATACATTACCTATGCTTCAACCGGCATTCTATACAATGCCTAGGTATTCTATACATTTCCTAGGTAAAGTGTAAAATAGTGAACTATTGAATACCATTTCATACATTGCCTGAACGACTCCGGCATTCTATACATTTCCTAGGTATTGTATAGAATGCCTGCATTATACTCATTGCCTATAACATAAACACAAGAGATATGACATCAGACGTATCATCGGTAGCGTTAGGAAATCCTCGGGTTGTGGTCGGAAAGTGCATTGAAATTTGAATTTTATTTTAAAATTTGGGAGTAATTTCCAATGGAAACTGGTTCATTTCCTATTAATTAGTAATTTTTGATATCATATTTACTATTATAAATTAATATCCAAGCATAATATGAAATATGCGTGTACTCTATTGGCCTAGCAGATGACAGCCTAGGCAGGTTCTGCCAGGAAAAAGACGAAACCGCGGAGTACATACTCTGTAGTGCGAAGGCCTAGCAAGAATGCGGTTTCACTTACTCGGAGAAGAAAAAACGAGGACAGAGAGCTACGCAAGGGATGCGGTATCCAGGCTAATAAGTCTAATAAAAAGAATAAAGCTAGATATCGAGCTCTAAATATAGGGAGGACCACAATAGATCTGCAAAGGTCGCAGTGGGATAGGACAAAGAACTACTCCTATTCTAATCTAACCTAAAGGCTTGTTGCTTCTATGTGAAGCATCTGTATGGGAAGAATCAATTCAAAATTGGTGTGATGACCTTGGTTCTATTCACGAAGAGAATGAATTGAAACCTTTTAGGTATAGTAACAAAATATACTATTTATTGAGTAACTGTAAATATCAAAATACCCACAAATTTATGTTCAAAAAATTACAATAAATAACAATATACAGAGTATGAATTTAGGAAATGTATATTTATATTGTTCGAAAAATTATATTGCACATGTCATTTAAAAAGTTTCACTTGTTCAAATATTTAATTGATCAATAAGCGACTCGGTAAATGCGGAGTTGCCGTCCGCAATTATTTTTTATCTTTCGCGATAGTCTAGAAAAATATCAGTCATTTGACTGTAGTTACCCATTAAAATATTCAACAAAGTGAGACCTATTTAACGACACATACCAAAACTAGTAATCTCCATATTGTATAAATACCATGACAAACACCAATAGCAGAAAGTGGTAGATACTTTGAAAATCAATTACGATTTAAGACCTTTGGCTTTTCGTCTTATTCTAGCGTACGGTCCGACTTCGGGGTCCATTACAAAGTCGTATAATACCGCCGTCCAACTATGGTGTTGAGGTAAATCATCATAGAATTCGGAAGCTATACGTTTCACCTGAAACAATCCATTTTAGGTAAAAATAAAACTATCAGGTAGTTGTCGTCGTGTCATACCATCAGAAAATTCTAAATTTTTGTATATTTGTCAAGGACAATATAATTGAAATTTGAAATCAATTGACCTCCTCTAGCCCCTCCATTATTTTATTAATAATTTTTGCTAGACTGTACGTAGATGTTTACTCGCTGAATTTCTCACAGCAACTGTCTTGCGCTTGGGTTGTGCTCAACAGCCCAGGCACTTCTTCAGTTTCAACAAATTGGACGAGAGTTCCTTGTCTAACTTATTCAATAGACTCTTAGTATGGAGGTGTCCTTGTGTCAGCCTCCCTTCCAGGTTTATAATCTTAGATTTTCTGACAATATTGTACCACGACAACTAGCTTACAGTATACTTTACCTCTGGTAATCTCGACCCTGGCACAGCCGGAAAATCATGATGTTCATTATGATAGCCTACATTGAATGTGATCCAATTTAAAGGGCCGTAATAACTGTACGTTTCGTATCCCTTTTTAAACATGTAATGTTCACTGACGAAATGACCTGCAACGGGATGAAGGCCCATAGCCATGAAAGAACCGAGTAGAAGGTAACCCAAAATTCTGCCACCTAAAAAATGGATAGCTACTGATGTAATATGTTTCATGCAAATTTTTTCCCTATTTTGATATCCTTCTCTTGTGCAGATGCTTTCAGCAAAATCTTTGCAGTTGGAACTTCCAGATGGTCTCTCCAACCTATTACGTTTGAAGAATCAAAATCAATTGCGAAAACTTAAACATCTGTCTAAGCTTTCGAAAACGATTTTCAACAAACTTTACTTCCTGTCATGATAAAGAACGTTGGAGTAAGGTTAATCTTGTCGGTGTCTATATCAATGTCAGTAATATTGGAGCTTATCAATACAACATTGATAACATTAATGTAGATTGAGTTTGGGTGTGTTCTAAAATGCACACTATTACAAAATATATGTCGAGGATTCTGGTTGGTATCCAACTTGTATCCAATCTTTCTGCATATATAGAGTAGGGAGGGTGAGTGTAGGCTTACTTAGGCCACATGTGACCAATTATAATTTCCCTTCCTGGGAAGGACGACAGGTCACTAAGAGACATCTTTATATCGGCAAGTGTAGGCCAAGACTCACCGAACACACACTCTCTTATGTAACTCCGGACACTCGCATAACACATGCCTGACAGTTTCATCTTCCTGTTCACAAATCCTGCATAGAGGTGTGTCCACTAGCCCCATAGTATGGAGGTGTTTCCTTAGTTGATAGTGGCCAGTCAGAAATCCTAATGTTAAACGCCAAATATTTCTTCGGCGCCAGCTTCCCAGGGTGATCCTGGCAAGACTGCATCCTTTGATTCCATCTGATCTCTTAAGGGATTAAGCATGGATGTAACGTTTGGCTAGTTTCGCAATTGTAGTCGTTAGGCCGTAGGTGTCACTGAGTCCTAAAATTTTCAGTCCGGCCGCTTCTGTCGTGCTCTTTAACCCACCTCAGGATAATATTGTTACCTGCCGAGGCGTTAGCTAAATCTTGGTGGCACTCTAGTACTAGCCCCGATATAGCACGTTGTCTGTTCAAGGCTAATAGGGCTTGTCTACTATCAGTGCAGTGCAATCTTTATTTTAGATGCGTAATTTTCTTGAAGATGAGAGTATTATTTACTGTTTGCCAGTCTTGCTTTTCAAAATCGATTTAAAAAAAGCATTTGGCCACCCTGTACAATATGAGAATGGTATAGATAAAACAAAGAAACTAAAAGTCACAATGTAATCGTTTCGGAGAGTCATATTTTTCACTTTAATATTGCCCTGCTCTAGTTAGTAGACCAATAATTAAAATTGATATTGAGTGGAGGTAGTGCATTTTAGAACACGTCCTTTGTATTAGAGTTATCCGTTAAATATTATCATTCATTGATAATACACGTTAATAAGGGTCGGACTTGAAATTTTCTTAATAAACCAAATTATTTAAAAGTTTTCATGATTGACTGAAAATTTATATTTCAATGATAAATCAAGTACACGTCATGGACATCTGTATGTAATTATAGATATTTTGTTAATGTTGACAACGTAATAATTATGCAATATAAGACATTTAATTTGGAAGAGTTTTAAGTGCATTCTGTCTAATTGGTAGTGGAGGGTTTTGTTTCTGGCGAAACAAATTAAATATCAAACAAAAATGAACAATCTTATAGTCTATTTCAATATGATTCATACCACAAATATTACAGAGCTACTCAAAAACCGTTTGTTAAAATCGTAAATCAGTGTCGGAGAGGCAAGTTGAAGTTACTAACTCTCAATTCACATTTCATTATGGTATTGTATTTTGGTTAGGTGTAATGTTATGGACAAACTAAAACTACCACTACAATTTGTTTAATCTGAGATATAAGAACGTAAAATGATTGTAACTTTCTCAACTTACCAAAAAAGTAAATGACAATTGCATCGAAGATGAGTTGAATCACAAGATTTACAAATTCCAAATACGTCGGTGGTTTCGGATAGACAATAAGGGGCCGAAAAGCGTAAAATAGCGGTTGGAGAAATACCCAAATGAATTTTCCGAATGTTGTACAAAACAGTTTGGCTTCTAGGTACGTTGGAATATCTGTGTCTTTGAGTTCGTCACCTTGGTACTAAAAAAATAAAAATTGTATTTCTACATCTTCTTTTTTTTTGGAGATATTCGTTTGTATCAATCTATGGGCAAAATAACCCCTCCCCTTATTGATAAATATCCAATACTTTGTAACTCACATGGAATTTTTCAAGGTTTTATTTCATCTGAGGGGTGTTGTGTTTGGAGATATTTAGACCGTGCAAAATCGTATGGAATAAGGAAGATCAAGTGTAAAAAAACTAATATATGTGATGTTTGAATTATTTATTCTCACTATTAATAAAAACCCACAAAATTTCAGTGTTTGCACATTTTTTAAGTCATGGTTGTAAATATAGTTGTCCTTGACTTTCCCATATGTACAAATTATACAAATTTGTAAGTGAAAAGGACATTTTTCAATTTTGTACTGCATTAAGAGAAGACAAAGAATAATTGCTACAAAATATCCAATACTTTGCGTCTTACATTAAGTTTTTCATGAAGGGGGAAAATTGTGTTCAAGTGCACTGCTAAAAATTCCAGTTCCAAAAAGTTCGAACTCTCTCCAAGCAGTGACAACTGGCCGAACAAAAATAATTGCTCTGCACTCGTGCCATGTACATAGCCGAACATGCAGATTTTTATGCATGACATTCGGGTGAGTAATCAGAACATGGAAAGCTGTACTGCACTGTAAAAGGTCGAACTGGTATCGGATCAGTGTAAATAGTCGAATACGCTATCAGATAAGCAGAATAAATATCAATATTTAGATAGATTGTGGGAAAGTCGACATTATTTGTTAGAATATGTGAAAGTTTGCCAATGATAAGGTTAAAATATACAAGGTAGCGAGAAAGTCTGGCACCAAGTCATTTTCTTTGAGAAGAATTAACATATAATTATCAAATTTTGGGGCTATATTCAGTATTGTATTCTTAGTTTTTTTTGCAGTTTCTATTAAAAACGAAGAATACAATACTGTTCACAACCCTAAAATTTGATAATTATATGTTTATTATTTTCAAAGAAAAAGACTTGGCGTCACACTTTCTCGCTACCCTGTATACTGTAATGTGATAAATCCCACTGACTGTGGCTTGTACACAATTCATATATATTGTTAATTGAGCCAATATTATCTCTTGTAATATTAAAAACTTTAGATGAGATTATGATGATTAATCGATTTTTTTTCGAAAAGCCGACCCTGTAATCACTTAATGTATTGAGATAATATGTATCTAATAAACGAAACCACTTCCAGCAACGAATATAACATTTCACTTAAATATTATCAGTTCTATATACACAAAATTAAGATAAGAAATCTGATTATGGCCAATGTGTGCAAATTTCATAAAATAAATATGTCACACTGATAATTAACTGATTAAAAAGAAACGAAGAAAAAAGGGGTGGTAAATAAATACACTATTATTTTATTTGATATCGTAGGAATGTTCAGCATGTTCGAGTATGGACTCTTCCTCGTGTGCCCAGATATCATAGAGCAGTGTATTAATTATACAGAGTGAGCCGATTTTTGATTATTTTTCGATGTTACATGGGGTCAGTGAATATAAACAGGAGCGGGTAAACATACAACACGGCTCTTTCAACTGCGCATGACTCAAGACTTTGCCAAATTTAGTAGTAACATAACAATATTGAAATCAGAAATATAAAACTAAAAAAAACAAGAAAACCCAGGCCCAAACCCGGTTGATCAAAGTGTAACTATGTATAGAAATATCAGAAAATAAGAAATAAAAAAACTAAAAAAAAACAGCACCTAACCGGGGTTCGAACTTACGACCTCTGAGTTGTAAGCTCAATACCCTACCAGCTGCGCTAATCAGCTCATATTCTATCAGCTCATATACTCAGATTTTACGACGTTTGGTTGTAAAAAAAATATATTATAGGTACATCATTTAATGTTTGCGCTAAAGTCATGTTTAATCTAATATTTTAAATTAAAATGAAACGATGCGAAAGATAAGTGAACTTACCCTGTGGTGTTCTAGGTGATATTTTTTGAAACTTATAGAAACTGGTAATCCTATGGGCAAATTTGCAAAGTATCCGAAAAGTTTATTGTGCATCGGTCTGGCGTGTCCGAAAGCTAAATTATGGGATATTTCATGTATCGCTGAAACATACAAAAAATCCCTATCATCATGAACTATAGGAACAGCAAACGAGGCAAAATAGTAAATAATATCGTGGCGGTTGGGATATGCGTGAACGAAAAAGAGACAGACGCTAAAACTAAGGTAAGGAGGGTACAAATATTTTTAGAATAGTATTATTGCATGTTAGTCCAGTAAATGAAGGGACAATGCTCCTGAAAACTCCCTGAAGACTTCACTTTGGGCTCAATTTGTACGTCACGGCAGGTGTTTTTAACGTTTTTAACGCGATTGAGTTTACGGAAGGGGAGGGAATGGACCCCCTAGACCTCTCGCTAATATCTGGCTCAATATGCGAATTAGAGAATTTTTCTTTTGATAAAAAATGAATATCGTCTTATTATCTACAGAAATGGTCCCTATAAAAAAATTGACATTTCCCGATGATTCAAAGTTCATCGCAATGGGAAGACCCGTAGCTATCATTCCATGTGACTTGCAGCTCGTTCGTACTTGACAAAAATATTTAAAAAATCGGTCAAAGTTTTTTTCCACTACATTTTGGGACTATTTCATTAATTCCTTCATATTTTTTAAAATAATAGATTTTTATTCTAACTTTTTTATAATAATAACTTTATTAATAGCATATATACCTGAACAATTACAAAAATAATTTTAGCATATTGACATTTTTCAAATAAGTACATTAAATATTTACATTTTCCTTACAATATAGAGTACATTTCTTTTTAAAATCTTATAAGTCCACTATGAAAAACATCATTTTGACAATGAGATGTACTTAAAATGAAATGAAACATAAAAGTCCTGTCTTGTAATGGAACCTTAGGAGGTCTTGAATGATCTCAGATATGTTTTTTTAATATCTTTCTTGCGTTTTGATAAAAAATTGATTTGTTCATTTACATTTTCCAGCCGTTTTCGGAGTTCTGTACAATCTGTGGAACAAGCGCGATTTAAAAACTTATCATCCTATATATTGCTTTTCAATGCACATCATTTTAAAGCTTAGAGTGTCTAGTGTTCGAATGTATTTTTTGATTTTTAATAAAATCCAATCATTTTCCAGAAATCAGGGAAATTGATCACACCGGTAAAAACCGGACTTTTTTTTAAAATAAATAAATAAACAAATCAATTTTTTATCAAAACGCAAGAAAGATCTTCATTGTTTACCTGAAAAGAAATTCTCTAATTCGCATATTGTGCCAGATATAAGCGAGAAACCCGTTTTCCAGGATTTAGGGGGCCATTTTCCCCTCCTTCCGTAAACTCAATCGCGTTAAGTTTTTGCTCATTTAAAAACATCTGCCGAGACCTACAAATTGAGCCCAAAGTGAAGTCTTCAGGCCCTTCAGGGACTTTTCAGTAGCTCTCGATATTTTCAGGTGTTTAGGTGTTTTTTGCATGGAGAGATGGGGACACTGTTTCAGTGGCGACTCGTCGGGGTGGACAAGGTAATAGACACAATAAATATTACAATAATTTTCCATAATATTCATATTTATAACTAAGAACAACGGTGTCGGTACAGACACAGGTCAGCATCGGGAAGAATTTTCTTTCCCATAAATCCGCCCCCAATACTTCATTTTTCAAATGCCCAGATATGGTTGTCGACTTTACAAGGTTAAAAAAATTAAAACTTACCCAACATCAAAGAATGATTGATGACTCCCCCTATACAATAGGCGACTAAAAGTAGTACCGGCCAAGATCTATCTTTGAGTAAATACATCAATATAAATTGTGCGAATACCATTCCTGTGACGACCCATTTGAAATTCGGATCGTAACCGAAGAGCTTCTTTATTTGTGGATATTTTTCTGAAGAAAAAAAAAAAGGAAAATTACGTCAAAAATGAAGAGATGCGAGTTATATGAACATACTTGCACACCCCGTATAAAAACTAGCCGACGCTGCAAGATACCCGAAGGCAACGCCGAGCTTAATATTATTTTTAACATTCATTCTTGTTATTGTCGTTGTCTCTGCACAACATATAATTGTATCAAATAAAGTTATTTTTAAAAACTTAATCTTCCGATCAATTAATTTAACTGGCGCAGTCAGTAGGATAAAACGACGTTATTAGTTTCGAAAGTCACGGTATCGACAGCCGGTTTCGGAAATAGTAAAAAACGGTGAATTTTAATTCTTCGCGTTTTGTACCTACAAAGTGCAGCTCCTGTGATCCAGACAAGTTCCTGTGGTCCAGCCGAGATCCTGATCCACGACTATAGCAGAATCAAGCAAGAAGAAAACTCTGAAGGTCGTAAGTACCGAGTTTCCCTTTTTTGCATCCTTTTCTCCGGTCGAGAATTCTTAGATAATTAGAAACTTAGAAAATTAGTATTTAAAGAATAAAAATTTTTTCAAATAATCGTACTATAAATTTATCTATCTTATGATATCCGATATTGAAGATTTAATTATTGATTTTGACAATATAGTTAGACTAGACGAAAATATGGCAAACGCAAACGAAGTGAATACTTCAATGTTAAAATTATATGTCGATATGATTCAGAATTATGATGGAGATTCTACAACATTAATTAAGTTTTTATCGCAATGTGATTTTTTAATAGATTCATACTCCGTAATAGCAGATCCGATTTTACAAAACTATTTAATAAAGCTGATTCAATCTAAGTTAGTAGATAAAGCTCATTTATTAGTAGGGTCCAGAATCGAGTTAAATACTTGGCAATTAATTAAAAATGCACTAAATCAATGCTTTGGTGATAAAAGAAGTTTAGAGTGTTTAGAACAAGATCTTTTGATGGCTCGTCCTCAAAAGAACGAAACCGCTTTACAATTTGCAGAAAGACTACAAGTATTGAAAAGTCATTTAATTCATAAAATTAATAGTTTTAGTGACGGGCAAATGAATGCCCAAACCAAAGAAATTCATAGACGCCAATACGGGCAAATGACTTTAAGAACCTTATTAAGAAATCTTAAAGGTCAATTACAAGTAACTATACGCTTAAAAAATCCTAATGATATCGAAACAGCCATTTCTTATTTAATAGAGGAAGAAAACTTTTTGTACTCTCAAAACTATTTAAGAAATTATTCATCTATACAAAATAATAATAATCAAATTACATTTAACAAGCCGTCATATAATCAATCGCCTCAATCAACTAATCGATATTTTGGTAATAATAATCAACGTTCTAATAATTTTTCTAGCAATACGAATTATAATTCTCCACGTCAAAACTATCAACCAAATTTTCCGCCCAATTTTCAAACCCCAAATTCTCAACGTCAATTTACACCCAATCATCAAATACCATTGCAACCCCAGAATGATAACTTCCCAAGTCAACCTATAAATATTCAACCTAGACAAATCAAAAATAACTATCCTACTAATAGGCAAGTTTTTGGTCCTCCAAAAAATGTTTTTAAGCCAACCGGTAAAAAACCTGAGAACCCAGTCGAACCAATGTCAACCACATCCCGAAATACATTCCAACCTAGACAACCGTCAAGAAATTTCACTTTCGAAGAATTATATCAAATAGAGCATGTCAAACCTGACATCCCGAATCGTGAGGATACTTCCCCCAATACTCAATCAAATCATAATGCA
>CAJUYG010001026.1:60936-83336 GCA_910591675.1 Galerucella calmariensis
TCCCCCCAATACTCAATCAAATCATAATGCAGAAAATGCGTGTGGTTATACCGATAACCAAAACTATCACCTAGAAGGTGACAATAATCAAAATTTTTGGATAACTCGACAAGAAGACTGGCATACATAAACGAAATATTTTCCGACTCCTTTTCTACCGACCTACCCTATATAAAAATAAAATACCCGCCGATTAAATTATTAGTAGATACAGGTTCAATGAATTCTCTTTTAAGTCCCGCTATAGCAGAAAAATTTTTTCCACAAACAATTTATCACAACACGGCTATTATCAAAACAGCTGTAGGAGAAAAAACATCCAAATTTATGGCTGAAATACCCGCGTTTCCTGAATTCAATTCAGAAATAAAAATTAATTTTATCTTATATCAATTTCACAATCAGTTTGATGGACTGATTGGTTTAAACGACATTCGCCGACTAAATTTTTCTATAGATTTTCCTAATAATCTTCTAAAAAATAAAGTAGCTGAAATTCCCTTGTTTTATAAAATTAATAGATCTAAATATACAATTTCTGTTGATTCTCATGAAACTGTAGCTACACAAGTTCCCGTGAATTATGAAAATGGTGAGATTATAGTACCAGAAATGAAACTTGATAATCTTTACTTCTCTGAAACATTAACACATGCAAAACACGGCTTTGCTAAAACAGAGATAAGAAATGACACAGATAAAAGAATAACTTTAACATTTAATGAACCTATAAAAGTTGTACATGTTACAGAGTGGCACAGAAAAAATTTTGACTTTTTTAATATGGAACAAATTTTACAAACTTTTGATAAAAATGACACATATAATAATATTTCTGAACTTCAAAATAAACTACGCTTAGATCATTTAAATATAGAAGAAAAGAAAGCTATAACAAAACTCTGCAAAGAATACACTGACATTTTCCAAATGCCAAACGACAAACTAACATTTACCAACCAAGTGAAACACGAAATTAAGACAACTGACGAAATACCCGTTTATACTAAGACTTACAGGTACCCATTTATACACAAATCCGGATCATTGAACTTGAACGCAGACGCTCTATCCCGAATAGAAATCAATGCAACCGAAAACGAATCAATAATAGGTAATCCAGGTGATATAGATTTCGACGTCGATGACTTTATACAAAATTTAGTAGAAGACCAAAACTTAGAAAATATCATAAGAAACACTACGCTGACAAACGCTGATATCGAAGAAATTACAGAAATAATACAACCCTACAATCCAAACCAAAATGAAAACATAACTGACGTAGAAAATGATACAGAATCAGACAATGAGACAGTACATACCTCTCATGAAAATCCAATACTTGCAATACCAATTACAGAACAATGCGTTAATTCATACAATAATCAAATAATAATTAAGCAAGGTAATTCAAACAAATTTCATGTAATAAAAAGTAAACATTTCGTCACAAAATTTAGAATATCTGCTCACTTGACAAATAATACCGAAAACATAGAAAAAGAAATAATTGACTTGTTTAAAAATTATGTCGACCCCAATAAACTTTATTGTATTCACATAAAAAGTACCACCCTCGATCTAGTACCAGTATTAATTTCAACGCTACAAAACACTTTTAAAAATCATTCTTATAAACTAGTAATTTCTAGGAAATTCGTAACAGATCTAGATAATACTGAAGAACGAGATAATATTATAATGTATCACCATGAGAAAAAAACGTGTCATAGAGGCATAAATGAAACTTTAGAAGCCCTGAGAAACAAATATTACTGGCCTGACATGAAAAACAGTATTACACAGTATGTAAACAATTGTTCTATTTGCCAACAAGCTAAATACGACAGACACCCACCCAAAATAAAATATTCTTTAACTTTGACCCCTTCAAAACCATTTGAAATGATACATATTGACATTTTTCAAATTAGAAAAACAAAATTTTTAACAATTTTTGACTCATTTTCAAAATACGGACAAGCATATCTGATAGAATCTAACAACGCTGTAAATATAATAGAAGGTATAAGTAAATTTATTACTCATTTCAGTGTACCATGTGGCATAACTTGCGACAACGGTGCAGAATTTAAATCCGAATTATTTAAAGAATTTTGTAAATTACACAAAATACAATTACATTTCACAACTCCCAGAAACTCCAATAGTAACAGTCCAGTAGAAAGATTTCATTCATCCTTATTAGAAAACGCTAGAATACTTTTACTACAACACCCACAAATGCCAATAAAACAAGTAATACAAACCGCAATTATAGGATATAACTCGTCTATACATAGTGTCACAAAATGCAAACCATTTGACGTAATTTTAGGAGATACAAAAGCTTTAGATCCTTTTGACTTAACTGACGAACACATAGTTAACGACTATATTAACGATAGGAAGTCCCGTCTAAATACTATTTACAAAGAAATTTATGATAAAACGCTTACAAATAAAAAGAAAATTATCGAAAAACGTAACTTAAGCCGCGAAGAACCTAAAACTTACACAAAAGGACAAAATGTGTATATAAAAAATCGCGAAGCACTTAGAAATAAATCAAAGCCCCGACATATCAAATCCACTGTAGCAGAAGACTTAGGTAAAAAGATAAAGACATCAAAAAAAATTATTGTTCACAAATCAAAACTCAGAAAACCACCTACTAATCAAAGACATTCTTTACAGGAAGACAAAAATGACGAAACTACAGATCCTCCTGATATACACCTTTCTTCTACATCCCGTAGTAGTGAAATAGATATACTAGAATTAGATTCACCAATATTACCCTTAGAATTAGGAAAAACTAGGCTAATTAGTACTAAGCATACATTTTTACACTACGTAGAAACTAGTTGGATAATTAATCAATTAAGAAGTATAGATGTATTTTACAGTAAAATATTAAGTATTTCAAATAACACAGTAATTGCCAGAGAAACACAAGAAGTAAATAATTTGCTAGAACATACCAAATATTTAATAGAAACAACAAAAAATAAAGTAAATAACCTAACACCCTCTAAACGGATCAAAAGAGGATTATTTAATGGTATCGGTACAATGAGTAAATGGTTGTTCGGTACTTTAGATCATAACGACGAGATAAAATATGAGGAAAAAATAAAAATCCTAACAGAAAAACAAAACTCTATTCAACATGAAATAAACCTCCAAACTTCTTTAAACAAACATTTAATAAATCATTATAATAAAACAATCTCAAATTTATTTGAAAATCAAATGCTAATAAAAAATAAACTGAAATCTCTTATAGACAAAATCGATAATATTACCGATGTGTATATTTATATATCACTCCAAAGTTCTTTAGAGCAAATAATTTTAAACTGCCAAAACTTGATTAATTTTGTAGACAATTTAGAAAATGCCATTATTTTTGCACATTTGGGAAACTTACACACTTCAGTCATAAATATAGAACAATTATCACTGCTATTAGAACATGCTATAGGTACCTACGGTACAAAAAACATTTTCAAATTTAAAAATCTTTACACATATTATCAATTCATGAGTGTTCAAATAGATTTAACAGATTCCAAAATTATATTTGCTATACATTTACCTATCATAGATACAGATGAATTTAAGACCTTCCATATAATTGGTTTACCTTACCAAAATACCATAATCATTCCTAAAAAACCCTACCTGATACTCGGTACAGAATTCCACCAATTTGGAGAAGAACCCTGTCCTGACCTAGAAGACACCTATTTTTGCAAATTCCGAGAAGAAATATCCGCAGAAAACTGCATTATTGCCCTGATGAAAGCAGAAAAACCAGAATGTAAAGTCCATAAAGCCATTTTAGAAAACAATCTTATTGAAGAAATTAACGACCAATCAATTTTATTACTACCAGCAACCAACCAATCAATAAAAGTTCAAATTGAATGCGAAAAATCAAGACTACTTCAACTCTACAAAAATACATTGATGAAGATTCCCCAAGGGTGTAGCTTAATAACAAAAACTCTAACATTCCGTAATACTAAAGAAGTGATTAAAGGAAATCCATTAATTTTACCAAAAATGAATTCAGAATTTAATAAAGTAAATATAGAAAATGGAGACAAAAGTGTCCTGAAATTAAAAAACATTAATTTGAAAGCCATCCAGGAGATACAATTAGAAGCAGAAGCCATCCAACCCATAGAAACGAATCCAATCCACCCCGCCGTTTGGAATATCCCCTTTTTGTCTATTTTAACTATAATTATAATTTTTATTTTCATATTATGGATCCGAAAGAAGATTTCAAGAAAAGAAAATCCTGTCCAAGAGAGGGAGGCTGACCAAAACAATCCACCTTCCAGTTGTATTGTTTTTCCGAAAAGGGGAGGAGTTATATGAACATACTTGCACACCCCGTATAAAAACTAGCCGACGCTGCAAGATACCCGAAGGCAACGCCGAGCTTAATATTATTTTTAACATTCATTCTTGTTATTGTCGTTGTCTCTGCACAACATATAATTGTATCAAATAAAGTTATTTTTAAAAACTTAATCTTCCGATCAATTAATTTAACTTGCGCTTGCTTTATATCAATAATTTATTAAGATGTATAGAAAGCACTTTAATAGCTTAGAATAAGGTCCGATATTACAAAGAAGCAGAATTAATAGAATTTGTAAAATGTTTTTTATTATAAATAAAATAAAAATGCTTATTACCATATTGCCGAAAATTGCTGAAAATCCCATCCCTATCAGTTTTGATAGCCACCCAATTGAATTGTAAAAAAAATCATCCATGTACATACATAGTACAGCTGTTAATCAAATACTTTATTACATTGAACATTAAAAGATTTAAAAGTATTTCGTCACAAAGTAGGTAAGTATTGTTTAATATCATACCATTCCCTGATAAAAAATGATAAGTAGGTACTTATAATAAAAAAATACAATGGAATTGTTTAATGTTTAATTCCACCTTTGATTTTCTTGGAAAAATAAAAAATAGATGCCACATGAATAATAATTTTACAATTTCAAACATAAAAGGGTTATTTAATCCAATTTCAGTGATAAAATATATCAACAGATACCGTTTGGTATCACATGAGAATACGTTAATGATTTAGTAGGCATCATGTCTTGTGTAGGCTAAAGTACTACTTGATTAATAATTAAATAAAACTAGAAAATTATGACTGGTATACTATTAATAAGTTTCTAATTGCTTGTGTGACTCAGATGGTCTAAAGTATATTTCACCTAAAAAAATAAGCTTAGCCAACAAGAAATCGATTTGAAAAAATATTAATTTACCAAAAAAAAACATCTGTGACAACATACTTATACGCCCTTGAATATTTTCGGTTGAACGTTGTGACAACATATGCATGAGGATTAGATAACTACATAATTTATAATTCATTAGTGGAAATGATAGCAAAGAATAAAAAAACTAACCTAGAATTATTTTTCTGCGACTAGCGTGAGGTTCTTCTGTATATACCCATTCAAAATCAGTCCTAGAGTTACGTTGCCCCATTCTTATATAATTTATGTCTTAAAAGCGCTTTATAATTTGAAAATGATTGGTTTAATAATAATTTAAAAACACCGCTACTTGACTCATCTTTACATCCTCGCGACACGACACAGACTTCCAAATACAGTCACGTCTCTCACTGGTTACTAAAAGTAAAATCTAAAATACTGCGACCACAGACCAGCTGTGACTGATTCGTGATTCGTCGGTTCGTCCATCTATTTCCCATCTTTTTGCGTGACTGATTGCACGAATGAACGTTATACAGGAGCGGCCTGAGCTTTTTAAAAATAAAATACCTTTTTTAAGTTGCTTTTATAAATAATTATTATACAAAGAACAAACTTTGCGATAAAAATGACAATAATCACACCAAATTGTAACAATGGTTTTACTGTACTCAGATGATAAATAAGAGTTATGCTGGCTTGAGTTTGAACAATTTTAAGCAGCTATCTTATATTAGCCATGGCCAGCTCTGTCTTTTACCAGTATTGATAAACCCGACAGATACATTCTTCTTCTTCTGAATCTTGGCCTCTCAGGCCGGGTGTGGATCATAGAGATATATCTATATCTTCATGACTTGGGTATCAAGAAATGAAAAATAGCCTTAAGAGCCGAGGCCTTTAAGCAAAGAAAGAAGAAGACTAACATCAAGTCAATGTCAATGTCAAATGAATGATATAAGTAACAATTTATTATTGTTGATTTACTTATACATATTTACAAAATGTGCAGTAATTTTAATTTAATTCCAACAAAATAATGTAGATAATCATGCCACCGTTTCGAAGAAAAAAGTCTGGAAAAAGTTTTCCTGTTAAAGTATGCACTCTAGATGCAGAATTGGAGTTTAATTTAGAAGTATGGTCATTGTTCATTGACTATTGCAATTCATAAACAGTGTAAATTGAATTCATTAATTATGAATATATTTTTTAGTGGAGGGCTACTGGCAGAGATCTTTTCGAGTTAGTTTGCAGGACTATAGGATTAAGGGAAACTTGGTATTTTGGGTTACAGTATGAGGATTCCAAAGGTTTTATATCCTGGTTGAAATTGGACAAAAAAGGTATTATGCGATAAAGAAATAATTCTTATAAATAAGTTCAAATTTAAAATATAAGCAAACCAGTGTTGAATAGTCAGATGAATAAATTTTTCTATTTCAGTTCAAGATCAAAGTATACAGAAAAATCATCAAACAGCATCTTTTATGTTCCTAGCAAAATTTTACCCAGAAGAGGTAGCTGAAGAATTAGTTCAAGAAGTGACTCAACATTTGTTTTTCTTGCAAGTTAAACAGGCCATATTATCAATGGATGTATATTGTCCACCAGAAGCATCAGTATTACTAGCCAGTTATGCAGTACAAGCTAAGGTTTGCTTAAAATTTAATTTTAAATTACTCACACAACTTTTAATGGTTTAAACTGCCTATAATTGTATCAAGTCATACAATGTTTTTTGTATAGGTCACTGAGTTCAAATTCATCAATGTTTCATACACAATAATTTATATTCCAGTAGTAGTAATTACTCATTTTATCTGAAAACAAATCATCAAATACTTAGTCAGGGCATGATTAATCAATTATCTAGGTATACATTTAAAACAAGATAATCCCAACAAAAACTCCTATTGAACAAATAGTTGGCGAATATTTCTCCTCAAATTATAATTTTTTATACATAAATTAAATTGTTATGTGATTTAACTTTTAGTTTGGAGATTTTGATGAAGATACTTATAAACCAGGTATGTTAGCAAGTGAAGATTTGTTACCTCAACGTGTGATAGATCAATATCAAATGACGTTAGAGATGTGGGAAGAACGGATAAGAGTATGGTACGCAGATCATAGGGGAATGTCACGCGATGAGGCCGAAATGGAATATTTAAAAATCGCACAAGATCTCGATATGTATGGCGTTAACTATTTTCCAATATTAGTAGGTATCGAATTACTTTCTTTTTCTTGTGAATGTAATGTGTTGCGTCTCCACTGTATTATAGGCGTACAAGGGATTGATATATGTCTATATAAGGAGCGCACGATTTCATTTTTATAGGGAATTAATTTATTTGTTGTAATATTTGTTCACCTTTCTATATTCACAAATTTTTCTTATTTTTTTTTTTAGAATAAAAAAGAGACTGAACTGTGGCTCGGTGTTACCGCACTGGGTTTAAACATATACGAAAAAGAAAATAAACTTCAACCTAAAACCACTTTCACTTGGTCTGAAATAAGACATATCAGTTTTGATGATAAAAAGTTTATTATCAAACCTGTGGATAAGAATGCTTCGAACTTTGTATTCTTCAGCCAAAAAGTTAGAATGAATAAATTGGTAAGTTTTAAGATACCTGTAAGTATGGTGAGTTAGAGGTGCGCCTCAATCGAGTAAAGTAAACTATCCCTACCACTTTCAATTAAATAGTTACAGGTTACAGCACAATTATTAATAATAAAAATTTTCGTGTTGGCTTTGTTAGATTTTAGATTTGTGTATGGGTAACCACGATCTCTTCATGCGCCGACGGAAACCGGACTCGATGGAACTGCAGCAGATGAAAGCCGCAGCGAAAGAAGAAAAACAACGAAGGCAGGTGCAGAGAAATCGACTAGCCAGAGAAAAACAATTAAGAGAGGAAGCGGAACGGGAAAGAGCGAGCATGGAACAAAGATTGCTGCAATATCAAGAAGAAATTAGATTAGCTAACGAAGCTCTGGTACGTCACATGTCATTTAAACCTTGAAACTTTGTGCATTTTTTAAAATATTTTATAGAGAAGGTCTGAAGAAAGCGCAGATCTTCTTGCAGAGAAAAGTCGCGTAGCTGAAGAAGAAGCGAGATTGTTGAGTCAAAAAGCTGCCGAAGCAGAACAAGAAATTACTCGGTTAAGATTGACAGCTATGAGAAGAGACGAAGAAAAGGTAAGTTGCTTCGATGATAGGAGATGAGATTTGATTCGAATTTTTGTTTCAGGTTTCTTTGGAGAGAAAGACGAGAGAAGCGGAAATGTTGACGGCTCGATTGGTTGAAGAATCGGAAAAGAGAGCGGCCGAAGCGAATAAATTAAAAGACGAATTGTTAAAGGCGAGAGACGCCGAAAAACAAGCTAAAGAAAAATTGTTGGATTTTTTAAGTCGAACTACGTCGTACAACGGTTCGAATACCGTTTCTCCTATATCTGTAAGTTGATTTGAAATGTTAACTAGTATATTTACTTCTTCTTTCCATGCTTAAAATCCGGGCTATTTATATGAAACAAGGTAAATATCATACGTAAGTAGTTGGTTGAAAGGCGTAATTTAGACAGATCGAGCGGCGAACTTGAGACATACCGACATTGGTCGCGTCCATCCCAACGTAGCGCTACTGGGAGCGATAAGGGAGCGTCCATTAATTATGTGAGGTGTTCTAGGGGGAAAGGGGATCAAGCAAAATCTTTCCAAATCTCACTCAGGGGGAGGGGGGTTCTTGGCAAATATCACGTAATTATTTTTTCACGCAGAAAACGGTGTAAAATTGCGTCAAATATTTTTAGAATATAATATGGCCAAATTTGAGAAAATAGTACTTCTGAACGCGAGCGACAACTGCTTAGAGTGGCTAATTGAGAGCGAAGTTGAAGGAGCAGATGATTTTATTGAAAAACACTTGTAGTCACTCTTGAAGCCGTGCACGAGTTTTCATGGACTGAATTAAAATAAATATTTTTTTAATTTTCGTTAAATATTCATTATTTAATTTTGGAACTTTAGTTCTTTACGTCAGGTTATGTTTGAGCGACCGGGGGTCGCGACGCAGAAGATCTGACCGTTACGTTACGGTATGTTACGTTGCTTCGTTAGGTGCTTTGCTTGCGTGCGTGTGCTCTCTCCTGAGTCTCTCTCGTTTACGAAGCAGCGATTCATATGCTTCGGCCGGGATTCGAACCCGGGCCGCCCGCGTGGAAGACGAGCATTCTACCACTGAACTTTAAATGTAAAAGGGTATATTTTGATAGAAATAGTAGTTTGTGCAACTAGTGTGGATATGATGGCCATATTGCACGAGGACGAAGTTTGAGCACGACGCCGTAGGCGGAGTGCTCAATCGTTCAATTGCGATATGGACAATCCACACGAGTCGAACAGCATATTTTTTCTACGACCCACTTAAGAAAAAATCTAGAAAATAAAAATTTCTAGAAACTGTAATATAACTTCAAATTGAAAATTTAACAATTATTTTATATTTCCACTAATTTTTTTGTGGTAAACGTACAGTTCTTGAATGTCCAATTTGTATAATGCTACGGTTTCATTTTTTAAATATACGATGCTGTTATAAGTAGATGTTGCCAGTCGGACTCCCTCATGAAGGGTACCGTACCATTATCTATAATAATGAATATTCTGCTAAATATTTCAAACGTCTACCTGTTGTCGTTATTAATATCAAGCGCAGAATAATTATTTAAAAATAAAATTAACAATAAAAAAAACTTCTTTCTGGGGAATCGAACCCGGGTCCACCGCGTGAGAGTCTCGTTTGCTGACTACTCGACCACCGAGGAATATGCAAATTGTTTATCTATAACGTCAGATATGTTACATAATTTTTACTTAAAAGGAACTAAAGTTCCTACCGGGTGTCCCGCGACACGTTCTACCTTTTTATTATTAAGATACGTTAATATTCACAAATACTAGTCTTTGCTAGTCTTCAATAAAAGTAATAAAACAAGATATTTTTTTCTCAATAATACAACACGTTTACAGTCCAAATAGAAGTTTTGAAGAATCTCACGTGAGATTAGGGTAGGGGGGAGCGAGTTGAGGAAAATCTTACGATATCTCACCAAGGAGGGAGGGGGGGTCGAGAAATACTTAAAAACTCCTCACGTAATTAGCCCCCTAATCAATTTTCTACTGGAGTCATATAACAAATAAAATTAGGTTATGCTGTTATATCAAGATTAGCGAGTTCAGTAGAATGAGGAAACGATGGATTACTTTAAAAATCGATACATGATCAACTTTGTTGGAGTGAATGCGACCATTGATCAGTAAAGATGCTCTCGGACGACGAAAATTACCAGTATACAGATTCGGCAGATAATTATGTTCCGTTTTGTAACGTTAGAATATCTATCGTTATTTTTTGTTTCTACTTCTATCATTAACTACCCAGTAATTTTTTTTCAAACCCTTTTTCTACGCCTTTGTCTATAAATCGAATATCGCTAAAATCCCTTTTCTACGTTCCGCCGTTCTGAAAAAATGCAAGAATGAAAACAGAACTGTTTTCAAATTGCACACGTCCCTACCCTTTGTTCTAAGATTTATGGCCTTTTCTGTTGATATTTCCAAGCCGCTTTTCTGTTTGATGTGGGACACGTGTTCATTTTATCCACTCTTGAAGAATTTCTTCGCCTCCAGTTTAGAATTCAGTCAAAGCGGAGAGGACACCGGTTACCGTTTACCGGTAGGTGATGCTTGATGCAAAATTTGTGTTACAGTTTAGCCATTCTGTGAGTAAAAGAGAGGAAAGCTATACAAAAACTCTCCCTTCTCGGAGAGTGTATCGAAAAGAATCGAGTCTAGAGTGGTAGGTGTCTCATGGATTTTGTGAATTTAGCCAACAAACAAAGGGAAAGGAGGTGAGACCTGGACAAAAACTAAGGGAGGAGCAGGAGTGTATAGTGAAATGGGGAACACAAGATATTTTTTGTGTGTTTATTTCTGATTGTGTCAAATTGGTGAGGTGATAGTGAGTTGCATCGCCAGTACTATGTCAACTTGCGAGTAGTTTGCACCCGTTCTGTCTGAATTGACGATTCCGTTCATAATTATTGTTATGAGGGTAGTTGGAAATGTAGTTTTATTTCATTTTTTTGTTTTACAGTCCGTAACTGCTTTATACCAACCGCCATTGAGTCCTGGCTACGGACCGGATCTCTCCATTATAGATAGTGAAGTTTCTACGTCTCCAGATTTAAATTTAAACATTACTTCCTATGACTTAATAGCGCACGCCGACGCCGATCAACTTTCTCTAGAAATAGAAAAAGAAAGGTACTGTATAATTTTTTTTCAAAGTTTACATATCCTTAGATTGTTTCCTTTTATTCTCGTCTTTATTTTCTTACTTTTCTATTCTCTTAATTCTTTTCATTCTACTTTTCCATACCTGCATTTACCCAAAATTGTAGACCGCCCTGTATATGCAATGAAACAAATAAAGCTTGTTCTCCCAAAATTTCGGTACATTTTCTCAAACAATTATGTTCTCCATTCTGTAGCTTCTTGCAACCAAAATTGTACTGAAGTAACTTGACTTATTTCTGTACAAAACACATACCATTCTTCACTAAACCCCCTGTATATTGAGGTAATTCCATTTTACTGTTTTTAATGTTTCCTTTTTATATTTTCCCATATTTCTCATCCCTTCATCTTCCCATCGCTTCTATAGTTTGGCAAGTTTACTGAAGCTACGGGGCATCGGTAAGAGGCGAGGAAACATGACGGTTATCTATCATAAACGTACAAATGGCGTACGGTACCTATTTTACCAAGTAAAATTGAAAATACAAAGGTCACTGATAATACCAACGCCACTGGATAAATCAATATCAGTCAATTGACGAAGTGAGAGGGAAGAACACAAGCACGCGCTTGCCAATAAGAAGTCAGCTTTCGATAAAAATCACCAATTATGCAATTCGGAGGGTGTGGTAATTATGGTTTTCGTACAACGCTGCCAGAGCTTGAAGAAGCCCGTAACAAATTTGGAAAAGTTTCATCTTTTAATATTCATAAATTGAAAAAATAAATAGAATAAATCCAAGGAAGCAAGCACATTAAGGAATTAACGTTTAATCATACTGTCAATATTGTTAATAATAAAAAGTTCATTTTCTAATTATTATCGCTACATACTTAGCACTTTAGCTTTTTCATAGTTAAACGTGGCAATATCGAATGTTTTCGACTGCATTCCTTTCACGGCTTCAGATAAACTTGCCAAAGTATACTTCACCATACTTTCTTGTTTGTCATTTTATTCCCTTCATTTATTCAAAATTTGACTATTTTCCATATATAAGATCAGTGTGAAATCCAGAAAAAGTGCTTTTGAAATGTTGACTTTTTTTATTTTTATTTTTTTTTGGTCCCCAATTATTATCTCCCGCTTTCTGTATTTCGTCTTTGTTAAAAATGTTATTTTTATAAAAAGGGGTGGACTTTTTTCAGGATCGAGTACTTGGAGAAATCGAAGCACCTCCAAAATCAACTTCGAGAACTGCGTACCGAAATAGCCGTATTGAAAGTCGGCGACAAACAAAACGATTACGATCAATTACATGAGGAACAAGTCAAATTAGGCGAAAACAAATATTCTACCTTAAAAAAAAGCAAGTCTGGCTCGACAAAAAGCAGAGTTGCATTTTTTGAAGAGTTATAGCAGCAGCAGCAGCAGCGATTCGTTGTTATTATTATACGGTTATGTAATTTATAATTATTATTGACAATATTTTTAGGATAAGCAATAAATAATATTTTTTAATTAAATCGTTGTTTTATTGGCTGAAAGACCTCGGTCGATGGCCTGTTGATGCTTTAGTGTCAATAAAGTATACTTCTCTCTCTCTCTCGTTGTTTTATTCCACTTGATAGAAGGAAATATTCACAAATAACCTATGATTAAAGAAATTTTTTATAAATATATCTATCCCTTATAAAATTTGTATGGCACGTCAATGATAGATGGACAATTTTACAAATGATTAGGTACCTAACATCCTCCGAGAATTTTATCGTACGATCTTGATGGAAGAATTTTTAATAAATAATTTCATCCAAACATCTTTCAAAAAACAACTACTTCTCGGGCTATATGCCCTGGCAGACATTGAATTACGAGGACGAAGGAAGGCTCCAGAGCACTAATGGCCGTTTGCACCAATAGAAGCATAAGCTTAGAATAGCTATGGCGAGTTTAAAATTTAGGGGTCGCTTAGTTAAAGTTCACTTGCACCAATGTTTTTGCTCTGCTTCTTAGCTAAGTGTTTAATACATTTGTCAACCTCGCTATTTGAGTTGAGTTTAATTTATTTCCTTATGGTAACTAGCACTGGCGGATCTAGGGAGTTTTTCAGGGGGGGCCATGAGTTAATGGAAATTTGTAACGAAAGTAATAAAATCCATAGAAATGAATTATATATAAATATATATTTTTTTTATTTGAAACAACTGAAACCAGTGAACAATAATATAAATAAGATTGAACAAAATATGGCGAAATTTAAAAACATGTGGACTTGGCATGTTTGAGTGTTTGAGAATCAATACAACGAATAATTTTGGTTTGTAAAACATATAACGTGTGTTTCATTCTTGTTGAAAACCAATCAAAAGTTTAGTTGCATATCCAGACTCTGGTTGTTGAACCAATATCAAGGAAAATCGTAGGTAAATCAACGCTCTGTAGCTTGTTGTACGTTAAAGAAAAAAAATGTATTTTGCCAAAAAGAGTTCTGTAATATGATGCAATATCTCCGTATCCTATTAAATTTCAATTATATTCTTTCTTATATACAGAGTGAACGGAAACTCGAACCTGTCATTTTATTTCTTCTTTCAAATGGAACACCCTGTATTTTATAGCAAAAATAGAATCTTCGATTATGTATAACTCTAATTTTTGTCAGGCATTCCCTATACCCAAAGTTTATAAAAACAGGGTTATCTGGTAATATTTATTGTAAACTATTATTTTAGCATAAAGATTAAGTGAGGTATGGGAAAAATTACCAGCGTGGTTCAATCAGAGCTGGCTGATATCTCAATTGCCACAATTGATAAAAATTGATAAGTTTCTGTATGTACAAACAATGATTTTCATCTTCAAAATTATCAATAATCTCTTACCGCAATATTTACCTACATAGTAAACTAGTGCCAATCTCACAGATACATGATAAAAACACAAGATCAGCAAATTCAATCAATTTTTATGTGAAAACAACCATTAAAGGAAGTTCAATGAATAATTTATTTCATAAAGGTGTTGTAAAATTTAATAACTTACCACAGTACATAAAAGTAAGTCAAAATGTGAAAATATTTAAAAAATCATTGATTATATACATTAACAGTAATCCTACAGAAATATAGTAGTTCATATTCATATTTATATATTCATATTCATATTTAAAGTCATATTTATTTCTAATAATATGCATTTCTTATAATATTTTATATCTTAATTTTATGTGTAATTGCTTGTATACAGTACTTTTAATGCTTTCTATATTTTTATTTTGTGCATGTTTTAATTCATATTTACTGATATTAGGTATACTTTAAATTATTTTGGGGTTACTTTATACATATTTCTGTTTATTTATGGTACAGTTTGTTTGTTTATTTGTTTATACTTTTTTATTTATATTACTTATTGTACATTTCTATTTCTGTTTATTTATTTTTACATCTTATATATTTATATACTTATATTTTATAATTCACAATTTACTTTTTGCATTGTTTTCCGTTTTATCTAATTATTTTTTGATCATCTGTTTATTGAATATGTATTTTTATTGTTAACATTATCTATGATAAATAAAGCATAATAATAATAACAAAAGAACTAACCAGAAAAGAAATATCTGGCAAAAACATAACAATGTGCACTAACAGTAGACAACGTGTTATATCGGGGCTAGTACTAAAGTGCCACCAAGATCTAGCTAACGCCTCGGCAGGTGACAACATTATCCTGAGGTGGGTTAAAGGGCACATCAGGAACAACTCCTCGGGAGGATGTACAATGGGTCACATGTGGCCTAAGTGCTGTGAGCCTACACTCACCCTCCCTACTTTACAGATACAGATACGGGTATGGAACCTCTACAAAATATTATCAACCATTCTGGTTCGTTATATATATAATCCTCCTCACTGTTACTTTCAATCAACTATCGCTGCCCGTTCAACCACTGTTAATCTATAGTTAGTTAACGCCCCAGTACTATCAGTCGGTGCTACCAGCGCACGTAGTTCAATGAATAAGTAAAGTTTTCCCTTTCCCCTTAAAAGTAAAGTACTCTTTCGACGCTAGCGGCACATTATCACTGACAACAGCACGCGTTCTAACCCATTTACACGGTCAAGTTCCGCTTCAAAATACAGAGACCGGTTTGAATAATACAGAGGCGTATCGACCTGAAATATTTGCTTTTTTTTGTTGCTTTTAGATAATTTTGCTCATGACATTTAATCCAAAATGTCATTCGCAAAATTGCCAAGCAACAAACTTTCATGACAATCGAAAAATTTTGCCGACAAAATTTTCACTCTCGTATGATAAATTAACTCCAATGTTGAAATGTCATATACCTGGAAATGTTATTGTCACTTTGACATCGATAAAAAAAGGTGCATCCTTTTTTATCGCGATAAAAACTCCTCTTCCTCAATATCTAGTGAGAGGACGTCACTTTTACACAATGACAATGAGTCGCAAGTTTGGTTAATAAAGATAATTATTGTTGTTGTTCATCCATATATTCTGTCGTTAATTTATCTTGCCAAAAAACACTCAAGCTTTTCTTTTATCGGATAAATTTCTCTGTAACTCAAAATTTTGCCAATAACTAAATTTGCTCGAAAAACTAACATTAGATAAAATCGCTCCAACTTCGGTGTCGCGATTTTATCATGTCAGTATTTCTCGTAAAATTAGTGATTGGCAAAACTGTTTCGTTGCAAAGAGAAATTTATCCGATAAAAAAAAGCTCTTGTGTTTTTACTGTTGAAAAAAATATGTTGCCCTCCTCTTGGTGTGCCACTGCTACCTACCTGTCTTGGTAAGAGTCAACTTGATTTCATACAACCTACCTGTTGAATATCATAGTCGGTTGAAAGGCATGAAAGTGCGGAGTACACCATCGAGTAGACGGAGCTGCATTCGCGTATGTCATCTGAAACAACTGATGACATTTTCGGTAGTTTTTAATCGCGTTTGAAATAAAAACCTGAGATTTTTGTGATTTTTCCGGTTTGGAAGATATCGAAGTTGTGTTTTAATTGTGATTTGTGGCTAGTTTTGTGCTATTTTTTTTTTGTAATTTGTCTACTGACGTTGGATATTACTTAGCGCTAGACTCAAAGGTCGTGTACCTATAGGTGAGTCTTGGATTATTAATTCATTTAATACAAATTAAAAAAAATACATTTTCTAAAAGTTAGATTATATTAAATAGTGAAACATTTTCATTTTTTGAACCGTTTTATCTTTAATTGGTTCACAGAATAATCAGCAGTATATATTTTTACTTTATTTTTTACAAATTAAATAAATTATTTATTGAAAACTTACATTATATTAATAAATCCATGACACTCCTTCAAAATTACGCATTTATTTTAATTGGATCATTAAAAATTTTTTTAATTAATTCATAATCATTTCTAATTCAGTTTTTGTAAATGAAGGTGAAAAATGTTTATTATTTATTATTATTTAGCCATCATCAGGCTATAAAAATAGAAAAAAAGGTTATATTTCATGATAATGATATCAATTCTATGTTTATCCCCTTTATTTCTAATAACATCTTCAATTTTTCTCGGCAAAAGTATTTACTAAAATACGACACTCCTTTACAATGAAAATATTCTGGAGCATGTGCTTGATATATGACAACTGACAACTGACAACATATATGATAACTGCTTTCCGGAAATCCTACTCTCTTCCAAAGTAAGCAATCAAGAGAACCTACTCTAGCGCCCGGTTTCACAATGTCAAGTTATCCTGAGGTTAACAAATAACCCTTGGTTACCTCAAAACAAGTGTTTCACATTGTTCAGTAAGGGCGAGTTGTACCAACAAGGTTTAAAACATAACTGATGGTTTAAGCAAAATGGGTGTTGTACCAGACTGGATCAGTGGGTAACCAGAGTTTTGCCAACGGGTTTGTTAACCGCCCAAAAATGAGTGGTTAAAATAATAACCCTAGTTTTCTAACCTAAAAACTTTGTTCAACTGTCAGTGGATTCTGTAAATTTTTTATTTTTACCAAATATAATGGAATATCCCGATATACTGAATTTTAGTGATGACGAAGATTTTAATGAACTTGTAAATTTACAAGTATATCCGAGACGCCCACAAAACTTTCGGCGACGAACTAACCATTTTACAGAATGGAATGACCATGAATTTTTGGATAAATTTAGACATCGTCAACTTGAGAGCACAGGCCAGTGACTTGTTTCCCTAAAAGTTCCTTCAGCTCCACATCAATATCATTGGCAGGAGACGGAACATATTCTCCGCCAGCTGTGCCGAGTCTCTGCAGGTTCTCTTCCGCGAAAGCTTTTTTGGATTTTTTGTGAATTTGTTTTTAAGGATGCCGAAGTCCCTGTAGCGATCACTAGATGTATTAAAATTAAGAGCGACTTTTTTCCACGCCTCCATTTTCTCGGCATTACTGACTGCGTCAGTCCTTTTATTTTCAATAACGCTCCATTGTTGCTTGACGCAATCCAAGAGGAGGCGTTCTTTTTTGGCCGTGAAGTTTTCTGACCTTTTTTTATTTTTATTCATTTTAAATCAAATGAAATAATGTGCAAAAATTAAAAACACTCAGGAACTGAGAATGTAAATTGAGACTGGGGGTTAGAATCTCGCATTAAAAATTCTTCTTTCGTATTTTTCATTGGCAAAACGTAAGTAATTTACTCCACAGTAGTTCATTCGTCTAGCATTCACTGGTACCAACTTTTCAAAATGATTGATTAACAAAACTGCACGAAAACACCACTGGTACAACACGTACCGGTTTAAACTTTTGTTAAATTTAACCCTATGGTTAGATGAACCAGGTTTAGCCGACTGTTTGTACAACTCGCCCTAAATTGTTTTACAATCTGAACAACTGTCATTGACATTTTTGTGTAAAAAATCCTTTTTTTTTACTTTTGTCAAATAAATAATAAAATCACTGAAAAAACTCTTTATCAAATTATATAATTTAGCAATTTAACGCTCGTAAACAAACAAAGTTTTCATAATATTTATTAAAAATTCTGTATTATTTAGTAACACTTGAATATTATTTAATGCAAAACAAATTTTTTTATTTCCTTTTCTACTGCGTTTTAAAATGAATAACATTATACGAGATTAGTGTAGCAATTAATAATGGTTGAAAGAATGCTTGTAAACTGTTTAAATGTATTTTATTGTTTGGGTGATTTGACCGTAAAATCGTTAAAGTGAAATTACAAGTTTAAGGTTATTTTATGAACCTTCGAATTTAAATTGTTAATTAGCGAGAAAGAAATAATAGTATAATAGAAAATATTTAAAGTGGACAGCTTATATTTTGATGGATTATGGATGGATGGATGGATTATGCCAACCAAATTTTGATTTTTAAATTGGGAATAGATTTTTAAATGAAGTCTTTCCGTCCACCGTACTCTCCACATCTTACTACATGCTCTAAACAGATAATGCATTTTTGGAGAGACGAATCCTCTGATCATGCACTTTGCCTTATACCAGTTTCAATTTTGTAATAGGACTCCATGCTCCTATGTTTGTATGTAGGTGTAGGTTTGTGTGTAGGCTCACAGCACTTAGGCCACATGTATCCCATTGTACATCCTCCCGAGGAGCTGTCATCCTAGGTCATTGTCCATCCTGTCTTTCCCAGGAAGGTGGACAGATCACTAGGAGACATCTCCTTTTTATCGGCAGGTGTAGGCCAAGACTCACCAAACACACACTCTCTTATTGACGATAACTCCGGACACTCGCATAAGACATGCCTGACAGTTTCATCTTCCTGTTCACTCATTCTGCATAGAGGTGTGTCCACTAGCCCCATGTATGTATGTATGTATTTTGGGGTGACATTCACTGAGACCTAAGAGATCTATTGTGCCCCCTTAATTCTACTTAGTTTCTGAGGAGAGTCTCAGAGTAGTTACTTTAGTCCTATTTCCCGGAGGAATTTTAGGATGTCTGCAGGCTTCTATCCAGTAATCTCCCAGGTGCTGTGCTCTAGGATTCTGGAGTGCTGTGCAGTTGGAAAGTATGTGGATGGATGTAATTTCTTCCATGCCACAAAATCTACATTCTTCTTCCTCCACTATTTTGAGCTTTTTCAGGTGCCCATTCAAGCGACAATGTCCCGTTAGAATCCCTGTTAAAACTCTTGGCGCAGTTTTACTTTGACTTATGCATTCATTTGATCTCAACAGGTTGTAGTCACCCAGAAGAGTCTTTGATTGTATAAGCCCTACTAGATCTTTCCAATGGTCAGATCTCTTTTTCTCGGCTTTACCTATTCTCCAGGCTCTTAACTTCACTAATAAATATTTTTATTTTATTTTTATGGTTAAATCTTTTGTATTTACCCTGGTATGCTGCAAAAAAAATATGAATGTACGCCACTGAAGATAAAGTAGGTATGCATAAGTAGGTGTGTTGTGTACGTATAAATACATCTAAAGAAAGATAGCAAAAGAGATTTAATTAAATACAAATTTCTCAAACCCAGTTAGCGATATAAAAATTATTGCTCGAATGCATAGTTTCCTTAATAAGAAATTTTAAGGTCAAATTCTCGGTCAAAATAACAATTTTCTCGATTATCATTTTACACTCCCATGATCTCAATCCCATGGTAGTGTATATATTTATTATGTCTACATTAGTTGAACGTTTTTTTTTTGGCTTTTAGTCGTGACTTCTCTTATATTTTTGTTTTATCCTTATTTTGACTCATTTTATTCACTTTCGCAATATTTTCGTAATTAACTGGCGAATATTTTTCATAATAAAGATGCTGATAAGGAGTTGTTGGCGACAGATGTTAGTGAATCGTTCTCACACCCAATGGTATTTTTTGAACATAACTATACAGGATGTCCCAGGACTTTGTACCAAAAATATATATAGGGTGTCCCACGACGAGTTAAAACTATCTGTATATGCCAAAATACAAAAGTAAAATCATGAAAATTTCTACGTTTCGGTTTTCGGGTGCGATCTTTTTAACTAAAATATTGGCAGACTTCCGGTTCTACCTGTAACTTTGTTATTTTAAATGGAACACCCTGTATATCAGTACAATTTCGAAATCTACGTAAAATTTTAGTATAGTTTTGCCTGAAGACTTTTTTCGAAAAATATATACCTTTTGAGTTATTGATTTTTTTGTAAAAAATTTGACCGTTGCAGACCCTTGTAAATTATTTTTTTACGAGGATACCCTTAAAGATATGAAAATGGTTTCTGTTCGGTTGCAGTCGACTTCCGGTAGAACCGGAAGCCTGTAATATTTGAAAATATTTTAGTTAAAAAGATCGTATCCGAAAACCTGAACTTAAAAATTTTCATGATTTTACTATAAGTATTTTGCCAAAAACAGATAGTTTTAACTTGTCGTGGGACACCCTGTATAGTATAGAATATTTCACAATATTTCCCTGGCTTGTCATCTGGCCTATTAAATATGTCAGTTATGCATTTAGAAACGTCTTCCAACGCAAAGAGTGCTTCCACTAAGATAATTAACAAAAAAAAACCTTACTTGACATTCTGTTATAAGAACAGTCACAATTTTAAAGGTCAACCAAGAAGAATGGATAAATTACGACATTATAATTGTTATAAACAATAAATCTTTGGCTCTCTCATTACAATAAGGATGTTCCAAGATGAGGTAATCGATATTTACTGTGTAAAAAAAAATACTTGCAGACCCTGACCTATTGTGCTGTTATGGGAAAGATTTGTGAGAGGTTTGCAAACAATGAATAGGTCACCAAGCATCTAAAATATTTAGGGTATAATAAATTTCACGCTAAACGGTATTGGCTTATCAATTGCAACAAACTACACGGTCGACCTTAAGAAATTTTAATTATATTTTGCATAATATACGGTGAGATCCAACCATTTTTTCATCCTTCGTGGGATATTTTGATTCCTTTCCCTTAATTCGATAATGCTTTTTTTTATATAATTTTCAGAGGAGTGTACCATCTTTAGGAAGGAGTGTCATGCGTGTAAAGCCATGTCTCGTCGAGGTAGCTATTATATTATATTTCCAGTATGATCTACAGTTCCAATTTGACGAAATATGGTTGTCTCGTTGGAAAAAAAATTTGTTTTTTCCAGTCTAATTCCAGACAGAAAAACCGTTTTAAATATCTGCGTCGATGTGATTAGTGATTACGACTGGAAATTTTTAATAACTAATTTTAAACTTGTATAATTACTACACAGAGTCACGAAACTGCGAGACCTATTAAGAGCTGGTAATATTAAATGCTAGGCAATATATTTGAAGAAGTAAAAATAAGCTGCAGGCCATAATAAACATTAATAAGTGAACTACTAAGTGGTTATGCACTTATCAAGTTTGAACTTGATGAATAACAAAATCTTAACACTGTGATTCTGTTATTAATAAAGTGAGATCAAAAGGCAGTGTTGGTCTGGGCCCCCAGTGTACTAATTGGAACATTTTTTAAAATGAAATTTGCTATTTTTTATATATACAAATTGCGAAAAAGCTTTTCGAACCGTGCGATTTACACACGTACGATGAGGAAAATATTAGAAAAACAGCTTGAAGGAGAAAAAAAGAATAATTGTGCGTGGTCAGCGAGGGCGTGTATTTAGTTCCAGAGGCTGGCTGAATGTTCATTGCCCTCCCATATCAACCGCTGTTGTCAGAAGCGAAGATTAATTTGTACAAATGCTATTTTTGTCTCGTTTTTTCGAGCTCATGCACTATTAGGTAGAACTAAACACTTTCATCC
>CAJUYG010001026.1:83736-96582 GCA_910591675.1 Galerucella calmariensis
ATGAATAGTAATTATTATTCGGTGCTAAGCATTAGTATTTCACTCTTTGTCGTGGATATTTGATGAAATCTGTCTCATTTCGTTTTAAAAACTATTTTTTCTTTGTTAATTCTCGTTTTATTTATCTAGCTAAAAAAATGAGAAGAAATGCAGATATCTGTTTGTTTTAATAATTTTTATTTTGAAATACCATCCTTAAAAATAAAATCATTTTTAAAAACTTTAGACTCGAATATTTGCTTCAAAACCGATAACAGTTTATCTAAATTCATTAAAAACAACAAATCTAAATCTTCAAAATTAAACAAATCAGGAGTTTATAAATTAAAATGTGGTAATGACAACTGTGATAAAATTTATAGAGGTAGAACTTTTAAAAATTTCAAAACTAGAATTTCAGAACACAAACCAAAAATCAGATTCCAACTACTCAAATCATTTATTAGCGAACAACTAGCGAATTCCCTTCAGGTTCCTTAATGACCAATATAATACACTTAAGTTCCCGTCCGACACTTGCAGGTATCTTAATCCCGCACTCGAATTGCCGTCCAGTTTATTTAATCTGTTCTGTTATCGAGACTGCCTTAAAAGTTTACCCGGGCGGGGTTAGGTTAGGTGTCTTATTATTCCTGAAATAATTGTACCATTTAATTTATTTTATATTTCCTTAATCTCCTTAATTTTGTGTTTATCTTGTTGTGCGCAATTCGGCTCCTAATTTTGGTGTTCTTACTCGTATTCAGGTAGAAAATGACCGCTACGCGCAACTCATCCCTGCCCACCTGCCTACAGTATAGCTGTAGGAATATATTGCTTTAAAAATAATCATATGTTGTAGGTAGGTACAGTTATTGATGTTTTCAAATAAATAAAACCATCATATGTACGCATACCATCGAATGAAAAAGTCGATAAAATTGCACGATATTTTGTAAGCAGCGAAAATCTACCATTTTTTGAAAAAAATTCCAGTTTCCGATTTCAAACCAGTTACAAAGGAATTTGTATGGAATATCTGGCAAAAAAGATGGGAAGAAACCAATTCACTACTTAAAGAAATCATGCCATCGGTAAAATCCAGATTGACACTTCCACAGAACAGAAAATACCAGGTTGTTTTAAACAGGTTAAGAATAGGACATTCAGCCATCACACACCAGCATTTATTCAATAAAGAACCACCAAAGCAGTGTTTAATATGTGATGTGCCTCTAACCATAAAACATATAGGTACTGTTTTAGTGTTGGAAGAACAGTTAACAACATCTCACCTAATATGAAACGCGCGTTAAGCGAAAACTATGAGAAAATACTCAAATTAATGAAAGACTCCAATCTCTATTTTAAAATATAAGAACTATTGTATGTTTTTTCATGTAGTCACACTTTGTCCCCGCTCATAACCCTAGAGGTTGATGCGGTAAAAAAAACCCATCATATTTCGTAAATTTATCGCGTGATCGTAAAAAATATATACTAATTATGAAAGTGAAAAATAATAAAGTATGCTTATGTAAAAATTCTCAAATTATAACATAAAGCATAGAAATAGTTTTTGTGAAGTGTAAGTGAAATATTTATTACATAAAAGTGTAAACGAATTATAATTGTGAGATAAACTAGAAATAAAAAGTGTTAGTCTCGGTTTTTTATTATAATGGAAGTTGATACTGATAGTAGCGAAAAACCTTAGGTACTTTTTAAATATTTATGGCCGTAGGAAAAATAGTGTACATAACTCGTTACAAAGTTAATTTCACTCATTTCATTTCCGCACCGATGTCAACATTATTTTTTAAAAACATTACATTAAACAATATTTGTTGCAATTATCGCATAGCCGTAGGAAAAATAGTGTACATTACTTGTGCGAAAGTGATTTTTCACTCTCGTAGGAGCGTCGACAATACTTCCCACTCGTGTGATAAATGTCACTTTCCGCACTCGTTACGTAATATACTATATTATACGTATTCTGGCTAGAGAATGCAGCTATCGATGCATTAACTACTGAAGAGGATGTTAGAGAATGTGTGGTACCTAATTGCCAACGCATTTTTAGACTGTTTCTTTATGGCGATCTATTTGAAGATATGGAGTTATTGATTTTTAACTTGAACCGTTATTTTTATACAACCACTGTTACACAGATCATTAGTTAATTTATAGAAAAAGAGCAACAATGTATTGCTTCTTCAATAATTTTCCCTACCCTTCTCGATAATTTAACCAGTCTGTGTAGCAGTGTAGCTGTGGTAGCTTTAATACGTACCATTTTCTCTTTTTCATTATTAAAACTTTTGTATTTTTGTTAATTTTCCTTTAACTTTATTTTATCGAATGCTTTTACCAAGTCAACAAATATTTACCCTATAAAACTTTAAGTTACGCCACTGGTAAACCAGTAAAAAGTATCCATGACTTCATGTATAGTCGTAGCTGTTGATAGTGTCCTTCTCTCCATGCTACGATTATTATTATATGGACACTTTTTCTTAAAAGAAATCTGATTAAAGAAAAAAACCCATCGAGTTTAATACTAATAAGATTATGGCCCGAGGGATTGAAATACCAATTTTGTACGTAACTGCAAGAAAATACGGTGAAAGTACTGCCCAGCGATTGGTAAAGAATAAAAAAAATGTATCGTGTCATATTTATAGTCAATTATAATTTTATAACCATACATATCACCGAAATAATATACAGGGTGGGGCAATCTTCTGACATCGGAGGATTACATCGTTATGGTGAGAGATAGAACTTTATAGTTTTGTGTGAGCTAATACAGTTACTGAGGGCACATTTTGAAAATACTTTCGATTCTACAGGTTGTTCCAAAACCACGTAGCAGCACAAACTTACATTTTTTTTAATGGAACGTACTATATTTTGTTCAAGAATCGAAAAGATCTCACAGAGAGCGTTACAAAAATATAGCACTCTAATATATTATAAGGGTGTTTTACAAAGATATGGCCAATTATTAGCAAAAAAGACCTCCTCTTTAACACTCTGCAAAACAGTAAATTAAAATAAATCAACAGGTCTTTGTGTTCAAATGTCATATACACATCATTGGCTGTGCTCAGTATTAATTACTTTTTTCATCTGTGGCTTCTTTAATACAGGGTGAAACAAAACGCAAATCAAGCAATATCTCAAATTTTTTAAATGAATCACCCTATAAGTCTTTTTACGATTGGTTAGTACAATTAATAATATTTCAAACGATGTAGTAGGTACATTTAGGGCATGAGTTAATGGAAAATCGTAAGTATTTCATGATAATGGTCAAAAACAAGTATTTTACGTACACATATAAAATGGTATTAAATTTTTACATGGAGCCTCTTGTAAATTTTAACATTTCTAAGGCATATATTTTAATCGTAATTTTGGATGCATCTACAATATCTAATCAATGAAATAAAATGTTTGCTAATACCGTAGGTACCTGGAATTACCAAAAATTTCATATTTATTCATGTTTCACTTTCAAGAATTGTTATTATAGGCTTGTTTGAGAATGGGCGAGACATAATCAAGCCATATTTTTGATTATATGAAGTGAGCTACTATCAAAATAGTATCTACTAATAAATGTCAAAGAAATATTGCTGTATTCTTCGTTTGTGTTTAGGAAGTTGATTCAAACACAATAGTTATCTTGTGGTTCCAACAAGATGGAGCATCTGTATATCAGAAATTTTACCGACAGGTGGATAGGACGTGGTGGACCAATTTCGTGGCCTCCTCGATCTCCAGATCTCACACCGATGGATTTCTTTTTATGGGGATACATCAAGATACTACCAGAGAAGACGTGAAAGAAAGGATTCGTAACGTATTTTCCACAATAACTCCAGCTATGTTGGAAAGAGTAAGAATCTCGTTTTTGAAAAGAAATGTATGGAAGTAAATGGTCGCCATTTTGAACACTTAGCATAAACTACTATACTTTTTATAGAATGTCAATGTTCATTTATGTAAATGTGAGTGTTCTTATAATGTTGGTTTTCATAATTGTTAGTTTTTCAAAAATAGAAAAAGTTGGAAAATAAATTACAAGCTTGCATTTTACATAACTAAGATATACTGTTTGTGGTGACTTAAGTAATTATTTCGTAAAGACTACAAATTGCTTTTATATTTATTAGTACTATAATGACATTAGCCTACTTACAGTAAGCAACATAATTCCTTGTTTCCTTCCTCTAATGGTAAGAGTAGAAGTCAAAGATATTTTAGATGCATCCAAAATTACGATTAGAATTTATGCCTTAGAAATGTTAAAATTCACAAGATGTTGCATGTAAAAATTTAATACCATTTAATTTGTGTATGTAAAATACTTGTTTTTGACCATTATCATAAAATATCTACGATTTTCCATTAACTAATGCCCTAAGTTTACTACATCGTTTGAAAGTTTATTAATTGTACTAACAAATTGTGAAAAGACTTATAGGGTGATTCATTTAAAAATTTTGAGATATTGCTTGATTTGCGTTTTGTTGCACCCTGTATTTAAGAAGCCACAGATAAAAAAAGTAATTAATACTGAGCACAGCCAATGATGTGTGTATGACATTTGAACACAAAGACCTCTTGATTTATTTTTATTTACTGTTCTGCAGAGTGTTAAAGAGGAGGTCTTTTTTGCTAATAATTGGCCATATCTTTGTAAAACACCCTTATAATATATTAGAGTGCTATATTTTTGTAACGCTCTCGGTGTGATCTTTTCGATTCTTGAACAAAATATAGTACGTTCCATTTAAAAAAATGTAAGTTTGTGCTGCTACGTGGTTTTGGAACACCCTGTAGAATCGAAAGTATTTTTAAAATGTGCCCTCAGTAACTGTATTAGCTCACACAAAACTATAAAGTTCTATCTATCACCACAACGATGTAATCCTCCGATGTCAGAAGTTTGCCCCACCCTGTACAATGTATACGGATGGGTAGAAAGACGTTCATTTGGTTACCGGTCAAAATAGCTTCAAGGAATAAAGAACACTCCCTTTCCATTAGAAACTTTGGTTTACATGGGTAAAGGATGTCAATTGTATGAGTAATGGAAAAAAGCGTATAGGTTAAGCCATAATAATAGTAGTTCTTATGAACTCTTTTTTTCTCCGATAGTGGGAAAAGTGACACTATTTTGACCTGTTTTCTATGCGCAAAGCTCAACATTCCAGAATCGTGGGCAGTTGCCAAGCAATTAGAAAATAACAGTGCGGTAATGTTGTGAATGGATTATTACAATAAAATGGAACAAGGTATGGTTTTAATTTTTATGTTGATAAAGTTGTTATAAAAGGAATAAAAGAAACATCTAATTTATAACGATATTCTTGAACACAAATTAATTGTTGTTAATATTTACATTTATTGTACAGTTGGTACAATTTGTAAATTGTACTGGAGGGCAACGAGAATTTATAACAGTGAAGCTGCATGGCTAATTGTTTGGTTCGATCATTTTCATTTGAAGTCGGGGCAGGGGTGTCGAATATTTTATTAGCCACTTCTACTTTATTATTACGTGATTCGTCAATATATTCGATCGGAGATAAATTATTTTACTTCTGCCATAACAAAGTATTTTCCATGCTTACCACTTACCACATGAAATATTTTTTAATTAATCTTTTAAATGTAAATCATCGATCGAAGAAAAACTAGTATGTATAATTCGTGGGAAAAGCATATTACCAAACTCTTGTGTTACCAGACGAGAAGCGTAGCGTAGCTTAAATATTTAATTTTATTATTGTTTAACGAGACGTTTAGGGTTTTACATAGGCAAAATGGTACGTATTCAAGCCGACAAAGTAGCAGCTATCTTAATAATTGGTGCATCTAGAAAGAATCCCCATGAAGTGGAACGTTTATTTAATGAAAGATACCCAGATCGCTCTATCTCGAGAACTTATTTGAGGGAGCTTCTTCAAAGTTTGAAGCAACAGGTAGTGTTCAAGATGACAAACGATCAGGTCGATCAGCTTAGTGATGATAAAAACATTGATATAGTTGCTGAAATGGTAGTAAACCCTACTTCCTCTTCAACTAAAGTTGCGTCTATCTGTGAAGTTAGTAATAGTTCAGTACAGAGAATGTTGGCTAAAAATAAATTTCATCCATACAAGTTAAAAATGGTGCACCATCTTTCGGATGACGACCCCGACAGAAGACTCGAATTCTGTGAATGTATGACAAATTAAATTAGTCAAAACCCACATTACACAAAAACAATTTGTTTTAGTGACGAAAGTACTTTTTGCCTCAATGGAAATGTGAAAACACAAAATGTAAGGTATTGGAGTGACACAAATCCTCACACCTATCGTGAACAACATACCCAATTTCCAATGTTTAGGCAGGTAATTTGGGAAACCACATAGTTGGTCCTGTTTTCCTAAATTCAAATTTAAGCGGTGAAGTGTATCTGGAGATGTTACAAAATGCAATTGAGCAGTTAATTCTGGAAATTCTGGAAGATAATCCAGATGAATTCGATCATCTGGAAATAACATTTCAACAAGATGGTGCTCCTGCACATTATTATGGTGCAGTAAGACGTTACCTGGGTAAAGAATATCGAGGTAGATGGATCGGCCGGCGAGGTCCTATAGAATGGCCACCTCGGTCACCAGATCTGACACCATTAGATTTTTTTCTATGGGGGTACTTGAAATCCAAGGTTTATACTACGGCACCAGATAGCATTGGCGTTTTGAAAGAAAGAATTATTGAAGAATGCAATGCAATTTCAGCTGACACATTCGAACGAGTACGACAAGAGTTTACTAATAGGATGTACCTATTACTGTCAGGAAGTAGACCGAGCACATTTTGAACACTTGCTATAAGAATCCATTGTTGATATTTGATTAATTAAATTTAAAAAATAATTTCAATAATCTTGGTATTTATTTAATTTATACGTCAAAATTAGTTTAAATCCAAGCAAAATTAATATGGCTATGGAGCCAATGTCAATGCCTTTTAAACGAAATATCACTTGCCATAAGGTCCTATTTAAAATTATTGGCCGGAGTGGCACTGTGACGTCATCTATTACTATTACGTCACCTGTTACCATTCGTAGAGAAGTTTACAACACTTTATTCTCACTCTCCAAATTTTATTAATGTAAGTGTAGCCGTTCAAAAGATACGAGGGGGGGAGGGGACTTTTGAATAGCACTGTATACACCATGGTGATGAAAACATTTATGATACTCGCACCTTATTCCGCGAAATAATTTTGGTGCTCGGTCAATAATAATAGTCTTCACTACCTTGGTGTATAATATTCTATTACAGTCGGAAAAGAAAAGATTTGGGAACTTCATTTGTGATTCGTTCTATTGTATTGTCCTTGTTCTTAATTTAAATTGAATTTTTAATTTTAAAATATGACGAATTATCAAAAATTTCGCATACATTTCAATAATTGTGGGGTGGAAAGAAAAATTTATTACAGTGATATCAACAATTATAATAATTTAATCTTGTAGGATGAGACATGCAGCGGCGTAAGCGGCCGTGACATTTAAAAAAAATCTATAAATTTCTTTGCGTCTCTTAAGAAACTACTTAGTCGTTTCCTATTTGCTAATAATATTTATTAGACAAACTATTATTTTTAGACCCGACACAATTTAAAGATTCCTTCACAAAACTGTCAAACGCGTGCTAACAGTACCTATACAGGGTGGTCCGTAAGTAATGGACCAAAGTAAAATGGAAGATTCTTGGCATAAAAATATAACAATCTGAATCAACTTCCTTCAATAAAATATTGATGATAATAAAGATACAGGGTGGAAAAGTTGGAATGTCAATAATGTTTTTCCTCAATAAATTGAAAGATTTTTGATATACAAACGTAAAACTTTTAAGATTTCCTTTTAAATCAAAATGTGTTATCAATTTCGATGTACCTATTTTCTAGCTAGAGGGCGCCACAAAAGCTATGTAATTGGTATAACTGTGCGATTAACTTTTGTATCGTTAACGGTGTCCCTCTATTTATTGGAAAATATTAAAACTGCAACAAAAAAGTATAATTATCATTAGTCTCAAAAGCTACGGGAATATGCATAAAATAGTGAGATTATCCATGATAAAAAAATCACATAGAACGTTAATTTGGAAAAAGTTGGACTATTCTAATCTACTTGTGGATATTTCGTAGGATCTGTGGAAAATCTTGCGTCTATTTTTTTCAAACTGAACTGGCCATATACGACTCCTATTCGCTGCACTCCCGACTAAATTCGTTCTTGCTTTACAGCACGTGTTAATAACAGTAAGAAAATGTTGTCAACCTCACTGTATCTTTTCCTTGTACTATACAATTTCGGTTTTCGGAAATATTTCAAATTGGAACTCGCGTACAAAGTTGTGTTACAGCAGGACCACACTGTACATTCATATTTTTATTCGAAGAAGAGGTCAGAGAATTATCAACGTATTCATTAAACCAAGTAGGATTTGAGGTTAACACGTCGAATAAAACTTTTACTGTCTACGCAATTTACGTATAACGACTTTATATATGCACATTATTTGATATTTTTAATATGAAAACGACACTTTTCATTTGTCTGGTGTGCTCTTTCGAAGATTCACGATTAATAAATTCCTACTTTAGTGAATTTCTATTAGTAGATTTGTCGGTAGAAATTTGTGATACATTCCCCTGCAGGAATGTTACGGAAGACACTTTTAAGTGAGTGAAGATTATCATTCTTAACATTTCCTTTACTGAGGATAATGTATTGATGTGATTTCAGCATCTGTATCTGTATCTGTAAAGTGGGGAGGGTGAGTGTAGGCTCACAGCACCTAAGCCACATGTGACCCTCATAGGTCAGCGTCCATCCTGAACGGACAGGTCACTAGGAAACATCTCCTTTATATCGGCAGGTGTAGGCCAAGACTCACCGAACACACACTCTCTTATTGACGATAGCTCCTGACACTCGCATAAGACATGCCTGACAGATTAAACTGACAGTCGTCCTGTTCACACATCCTGCATGGAAGTGTGTCCACTAGCCCCATAGCAAGGAGGTGTTTCCTTAGTTGACAGTGGCCAGTCAGAAATCCTACTGTTAAACGTAGGTTTTTCCCTGGTCATCGCCAAATATTTCTTCGACTCCAGCTTCCCAGGTACTCCAGTGAAATAAGACTTCCTCTGCGGAATGAGGCCGAACAAGCTGAATTTTTGCTTTTGATGTTCCAATGAAGCACAAAAAAATCTCATATGCCGACCCTTGTGCGACTTGAGATATCGAAGGTCAAAGGTCGTAAAAATCGGTTTTTCGCGAAAATCTCGCTTCCAGTGCACCTGACATCTGACGTAAAATAGTATTCTCTACAAAATTGTTCGAATACATTTTTTTCGTACGACCAACCGTTTTTGGAGATATAGCACGATAAAGCGATAGAGCGCATCCTTAATAGGTAATATTGCATTATACTGCAGAGCTATAACTATAATAGGCCATTATTCACGCTGGGTGACGTTTGCGTCCCGAGCGCAAGTCACCCGAGTGAATATTGGCCATAAATTGCGAGTAGAATACTATACTTTGTCCACGACCCTTGATTTCTTTACTAAATAAAAGTCAACTAACCTCCAGTTCATGAAGTTATAATATAATTTAAAAAAAATTTATAATATGTAGATTTTCGATTTTTCTGGCAGCAGTCCTATAGTCGTTAATTTCGGCGCTTTTTTTATTTCAGTTGGTGTACAAGAACGTTCATTTCCACTATCCGAATTCAATGAATTCATCGTTGCACTAATATAGCAAGTTCGTAACAATTTGGTATTACTAACGTCAAAATTAAATAATTTGACATATATAGAGATGGGCGATACTGTGTAAAGTATCAATACAACGTACCGTTATAAATATATTGTTTTGAGATTCTTAATATTAGAGAATATCGTTATGAAAAGTATCAATACTAAAGATTTCGATATTTTATCGATACGATATATTTCAGAAACAAATTTCCTGAACAAAATACAGTTTATTTATTTATTTTAAAAGTTTATTTCATATTGTACCCCCATCTCTAGTCGTGAATTATGAACCATAATTCACTCAAGTAAATATATGGGTACCAGATACCTTTTGTTAGGAGATAAAATATCGAATTATTAGGTGGTCGTGGACAAAAGCACTTTTCTCAATCTGTTATTCTAGAAAACCAAATTCCTATTATTCAAACCGTTGAAAATTTGTTTATTTATATAAAAAATTAATAATAAATAATTAATAACAAAAAATACCTACATTATTTTCTCCACCACCTTTGAAGTAGAATGCAAGGCGCGTTTTTTTGACATGGCCTAATCCAAGTTTTCGATCTTAGAAAAGCTTTTTATTATAATTTTTTACACCTGGAGCTACGCGCCTCATGTTTCTTTGCCGTCCTCATCATCTTCGTCTAGCACGTCAACCAACACATTGTCTTCATCAGATGCTGTCTCCAAGTCTGTTGGCTCTATGTCAGCTGGCAAAACCTCTTCAGGCTCAAGGTCACTGAAGTCTTCTCTGTTCTGCAACTTCGTTGACGGGTTCAGGCATGCCTGTCCGTGACACTGGCCACAAACTTTGAAGCATGGCAGTCCGACTTTTCTACACCCGCACTGCGCACCACATCCCTTTTTACAATTACAAAATATTGTATTCAATAGTTCGCCTGGAGCAGGTGGCAGTAGTGTTGTTTTCGGCTGAAGTACGTTGTTTTCTAATACTCGACCCCATTCTACGGGTTGTAGATTTTTGTAGATTTTAGCCCCGATATAACACATTGTCTGTTCAAGCTAATAGGGCTTGTCTACTGTCATTGCAGATTGTTATGTTTTTGCCAGAAATTCCTTTTCTGGTTAGTTCTTTTGTGGTAATTGAGATACCAGCCAGTTCTGTTTGAACCACTGTGGTATTTTTTCCCATACTTACCTCCCTTAATCCTTAGGATTAGTGCTTTGGAGTAAGCTCCACATCCCGAGCCTTCTTTCGTTTTTAGGCCATCTGTATATATGCGTATTGCATTTGCATCATCTGACTCTGTGTCAGATGATTTCAGTATTGTTTCCCGTCCAGAACTCTGCCCTCAGAGCTTCTGGACGAATTGTATCTACCTTGTACTGATGAGGCGCAAATACGCCAAAACCGGTCTATAAGTGATATTACCAGAATGGCTGGTTATATCTTGGTTTAACGTGAATTTTATACACGAAATGCAAACAACATTTTTTGTACATCTCGGAAAAATTTGATGTCTGCTTCCCTTCCCCGGACTATGATAATTACAGATGTTGTTGATGCATGTTACACCATTCCTTTTCGGAGTTGAAACATTTGAAGTTTATTATTGAGCTGTATTTTCCAATAAATGACAATGGACAAGATAATCAAATCGGTATTTTATGATATAATTACCCCAAATTATACCTAGTAGTGTTTTTTTTTTCAAACATAAACAACATTGCATATAAACTAATTATTTATTTAACATGTATGTTTAAGTAATGATTATCAATATTTCTTGAATGTAAAAACAAGTACTTAGATTTAAAATTAATGTTATTTGACATAATTATTTTAATGATTACCTACACTTCCTAGAAGAGGTATACTGATTATTTCACTTTGCTCTTGTAAAGAAAGTGTTATATAACAATGTATCTGAAGATTAAATATTGGTAGGTAGCGTGTACTCCGTCCTCTGACTGACAAGTACAATGTTAGTTTCCGATATATTATGGACGTACTCGTTATGTCATCAGTCATTTTTGGATGAGCACGAATTTGTCATTTTTATTCAAATAATTTTATCTTGATAGGTAATTTCAAGCAGCAAATATGTTAAAGACAATCTCCTGGGTATACAAAATTATGTTGCACAAGTTTTTGTTGAATTACTATCCCTGGATTCTCAAAATATTTGAATTTGACCAGGTTAATATTAGGTTAATATCAGAAAATTATTAACCACTAATAGAGAAATTCAACTTCTACGTTGGCTAGAAGAAGCATTGAATGTCAACTTCACAGTTAGAAGTGGGAAAAATTAGATATTGTTGGTAACTATATTCTACGAGGGATGCTCTGAAAATTGTGAGTGAAATAAGTTTAGTTTCGACTAAAATTTCAATAAAGCTGGCTTCTTGATCTTATTTTATAAGAACAGTCTTTGGATGCATTTGGAGACAAATCGATCAAAGCTATATGATCTTAATTTCTTTGTTTATAAATTCTTTTGGGTAATTATTGTTATTTTAGTAGTAAGTTTTCTCTTTAACTTATCAGTACCAATAGCCCAAGGACACTGATAATTGTTCGAAAAAATTTTATAACAGATTTCGAAAGCTTGTCACTTTACAGGCAATTAGCTTGAGAAATTTGTTGAACATTTTAGGAGCATTTATCAATGTTCGACGGTTATTCGAAAGAAATGAACTATTTGCATTATGAAAAAAAAATTTAGATTTAAATAGTAATTTCTGCGTCTACAATTTAATTAATATTCTCGTCAGTATTATCACATCATACACCAGCCAAACAAGAAACGAAAGCCGGCGTAAAGCCTTTGATGTTTTTGTTCGTAACCTTCAAACTGACGTTGACAGATAACGGATCAAGTTCACTGAGAAAATTGTTCAAAAAATGTAAATTAAATGTTAACTACACGCAAAAAAGTGAAACCAAAGAATCTCAAATAATAATTGTTTATTTTTATGACTTGTTTCGACAAAGTTTCAATGGTTCAACTCAATTTATGAATTGTTTAAATATATAAATATATA
>CAJUYG010001027.1:159-29780 GCA_910591675.1 Galerucella calmariensis
CAAGATCTTTTACAAAACTCAAAATTCAAAATCATCCTCGCTAAATAAAGTGACAGAAGTCTATGTACAAAAAAATCACACTATCATCTGGTCAAGACAATCGCTGTTAAACCCAATGAAATCGTTGAAATTTAAAGCGAAAAATTAAAACACTCAAAAAGCAATTTTCTCGTACTTACCCCGTTTTTCTAGTGGTATTTTTTTAGAATATTAACTGAAAGGACGGACACGAAAGGTATCTTAGAATGGCGGCATAGTCACATTTAGGTCACTATGATCAATGTGCGCGCGCGAATCAATTGATTTTAGTTTTAGGACCTGGCATGGTGACGTCACGGATGTGAAAACGCTCGGAAAAGCCAGTACGAGAGACATCTGCCGAATCGTCGGTTAAATATTGCCGGAAAAACAAAGTGACGACTGTATTTTAGGGTAGATTAGAGAATGGTATGTTTATCAAAATACGAGGAATAAGAATCATGTAGAATTTTGATAAATAGGGCGATAATATTTTCCACTGTTTTGTTAGAGACGGAATGGAAAGTTAGTTTTAGTTGAAAAAAAAGCACTTTAACCTAAAAAGTGGAAAATATTCTTGTTCTGTATTCTTCATTCATAAAAGTCAATTTGTAGTGGACATTTAGAAAGCAATATAAGCACTTTTCAAAATAATTCAATGCTTTTTAGTTCAAAATAGTCTTGAAATAAATTAAATATAAGAATGAGTAGATATTAAATGCTTTAAAGACAAAGTTTTTGCAAGAAATTGCAAAAATAGATCGATTTTTATTTCAAGATCATATATTATCCTCAATGTCATACACCTCCTGACCCCTCTATTACTATTACCAATAAAATTTAAAAAGGGAGAGTACTAATAGCGACTCATCATTTAAAATATAGTTTTATAAGGAATTTGACCTTGTGATAGTTCAAATAATGACACTTCATCTGAAAGCAAACTTTAACAATGTATGCAAAAAGCGAGCCTTGAGGCGGAAACACATTATTATCATGTCACATGCGCTCACATGCTTCAACACCAGACGTGAATTTATGGTTATGTAGAAGCAATCACATTACCATCAGGTCACTTCACTTTGCTTAACCTACAAATCTACCAAATAAGCAATAATAATGGCGAGGCAGTTTATCTTAATTTTCGTTTGAAGAAGACTTGGAAAATGTATATGCTTCACTTATTGGTTGATGATAATATTAAAACTAGATGGACTCATGACGTTAATTTATGAAGAGAGGAACAAGGCGAATTTCATAATTTGTTTCAGAAGTTATTACAGAGTTATAAATATCGCTATAATAGTATATTAAAGTATCAATGGTTATTAAGGACTTTAAAACGCGCGCGATTTTTCGAGCACGACGGCGAAGCCGGAGTGCTCGAAATAGAGCAAGTGTTTTAGGGACCAGTTATCCACGAATACTTAACGTTATTTTTTTTATTGGTGCACTTTGAAATTTTAAATACTGGTATCTATTACTACTACAACAAGAGATGGAAATAAGAACTAATAATGTAAAATGGTTGAATTGCGTTGTCATGGAAATGAGGAAAACATCAACTAATTTGCATTTTGATAGCAGTTCAACCTCATTGATTTCTGAGAATGTTAATAGTATTAATTTAAATACCATTTCCTTCGATTTGAAAAATCGAAATGTTAATCTATGATGTTAATATCTCAAACAATACCAACTGTATTTTACATTTTCATTTATAAAATTGAAATTGTTAAATATTGTTCGAATGAAGGTTTTGACGTTACAAAGTACTCCTGTCAGATTAATAATTGTCATTTAGACTTCGTTTCTCGAGTTGTTGATGTTGCCATGGTAACTTTAAAAAACGCGTGTGTTTTAAAGTTCGATTTAAACACCCTGAGGCGTGCTTTAAATAGGTAAAATGGTTCACCAATAAAAAAAATGTATTTTGCCTCCAAGCCTGTTGTCGCATCTTTGGACACGGTAATTACTTGACCGAATGTTGTAAAGTACCTCACGTAAATGCAATTTTTCTATTAAAAATTCTTCTATTTGGAAAGAATTCACGTTTTTACGCTTCACAAAATCGATATTTGAACAGAAAATTTGAGCGTGACCTGTCATGTAATATCATGTGATTTCACGTGAATCTCCAACGTGACAATAGCACAGATTATAAAGAGAACAGATACGAATCCCGGTAAAACATCAAACGATTTTCAGCTCCGTCTTCAATGACCTTGGACCTTTAACTCGGTATGGCCGCGATGTTACCAGTTTAAAATATTTTCTGAATTTCTCACCAAATTGCACTGTTGCCTCTGGGACAATAACAGTTTCTAGTGCCGGATCTAGTTTTTTTGGAAGTTTCCACTTAATCTTTAAAACTGCGCCATTAATTAAAACAATAATCATAATCGAATATAATATATTTATGTATTTATTTAATACCTATATGTACATTCTTATGATTTGTTATAAATAGTCATTACTCTTGGGAGATTAATTAATAAATACATTTTTAGATAACACAAATAATTACAAAAATCAACCAAATTTCAAAGTACAAATAATTCTTAATTAATTTATCATCAAAGGGAATACAATTTACACCTATGCAAGGGAGAATTTTGATAATAATTTGTAGCACCAAAGTTAATATCAAAAACTTTAAAATTTCTTATACCATAGGCCGGGATATTAAATTACATACTCTCATCCTTTGGAAATCAAAAGAAATTTATTTTTCTTTCCGAATAAAATTTATTTGGACAGTCTCTGTATGAACAATACACTCCGCCGTGAAGTTTATTCATTTTATAAGCACAATAGTCTATCTATACCATTTTTATAGTTAATATTACCACTTCCTGATCTGCTAGACTTCTTCGTTATTAACAGAATACCTAGAGGCAACTGTACAGTTGAATCACACTTGGACCTGTCATCTGACCACACCCCAGTAATAGTGAATATTAGCACCTCAGCCATCAACAAAACTCCTCCTCCTAGGCTCACAACAAGAAAGACTGACTGGAAGGAATTTCAAAATAACATAAAACAAAATATAAATTTGAACATAAGAATGAAATCCCCAACAGATCTGGATGAGGCAGCTCAGTACTTCACTAAACTAGTACAAAATGCAGCGTGGCAGTCTACTCCGCACAACAATCAGGATATAAATAGTAATACCCCCAGCGTACCACTGCATATTAGGCAACTTATAACCGAGAAACGCCAAGCAAGGAGAATTTGGCAACGATCACGAAATATCATAGATCAACATAACTACAATCGGCTCAGCAGAGAACTAAAGACAGCACTCAAAGATGTCCAAAGCAACATTTTCGAACAATACATAACAAGTCTAACTGTTGACGACCACACACTCTGGAAGGCGACAAAGAAATTGAAAAGACCACAAATACATATACCTCCAATCCGTAAACCAAACGGAGAATGGGCCCGTTCTCCTGAAGAAAAGGTGACAAACTTTGCTGAATACCTAACAGAAGTTTTCAAACCTGATGATGACAAGATAGATCAAGATATGGAGAGATTTCTCGACGCTAGCTGCCAAATGTCTCTACCTATCAAATCTTTCTCTCCTGCAGAGGTCAAAGAAGAAATAAGCAAGCTGAACCCTCGAAAGGCTCCTGGCTATGATCTAATAACAGGACAAATATTGAAACAACTGCCCAGAGAAGCAATCATTTTACTGACGACCATATTCAACAGAATTTTAAGTCTAGCTTGTTTCCCCACAATCTGGAAGTACGCTGAAATCATAATGATTCCCAAACCAGGTAAATCTCCACACGAACGAACGTCATACAGACCTATCAGTCTATTACCTACAACAAGTAAAGTTCTTGAAAGACTGATACTAAAAAGGATCAACCAAGAACATGACTTACACACACTCCTTCCAAATCATCAATTTGGTTTCCGAGAGCACCACTCTACCACGGAACAAGTCCACAGGATAGTCAACGAAATCGCTAAGAGTCTCGAAGAAAAGAAATACTGCAACGCTGTATTCCTTGATATCTCACAAGCCTTCGACAAAGTATGGCACCCAGGTCTACTCTTTAAACTAAAAAACACCCTTTCCCATAACTTTTACCTGCTCCTTAAATCCTACTTAGCAGACAGAAATTTCTCCGTTAAACTCGAATACACTCAATCCACCATCAACCCAATTAAATCCGGCGTTCCCCAAGGTAGCGTTCTCGGACCACTGCTCTTCCTTATTTATACGTCTGATATACCCGAAACCGTAAACACAACTATAGCATCATTTGCTGATGACGTAGCAGTACTATCAGTAGATGAAAACCCAGATAGAGCTTCAGAAAACCTCCAGCGACACCTCAACCTCCTCAACGACTGGTACAGTAGATGGAGAACAAAAGTCAACCAAACCAAATCAGTACAAGTTACATTTACAACTCGACATGGCAACTGCCCCCCCCCTAACAATGAATAATATACCTATTCCTGTCAAAACAGAAGCAAAGTACCTTGGGCTGCACCTAGATCGACAACTTACATGGAAGACACACATAGAATCCAAACGTCGACAGTTGGACATCAAGTTTCGACACATGTACTGGCTGCTCGGCCGTAAATCAAAACTGTCGTTAAGCAACAAGATTCTTCTTTATAAAGCAATCTTAAAACCAATTTGGTCATATGGAGTACAGCTTTGGGGATGTGCTAAACCAACCAGAATTAAATCAATACAACGATTTCAGTCTAAAGCACTCAGATCAATCGCAGATGCACCATGGTATATCAGCAATAGAACTCTCCATACAGACCTAAGCATTCCGTTTGTAACGGAAGAAATTCAAAAAATAGCCGCCAGCTACAGGGACCGAATCACCAACCATGACAACCGCCTAATTCAAGAACTATACAATAATGGACCTAGTGCGAGAAGACTACAAAAAATATGGCCAGAAGACTTAATCAAACACAAGAATAACCCATAAGGAGAAACACTAATGAGTGTTTCCCTTCCAAGCCCACCTAACCAACACATTTACTTAATGCTCTGTAAGAAGCAGATTGTAAATATACGAGTTATATAATAAAAAAAAAAAAAATATTACCACAACGCACAATCGATTAGTCAAATAACCCAATTAATATCGCCGATAGAACACCTTCAAACAATGAAGCAAACAAAATGGCGTTATGAATTTAGAGCACAGATTACAAGTGATTTTGAGCAGATTTTGACGTTTTGAGCCAAGCCTTCACCGTTATTGTACATGGTTGCCAAGGATATGGTTTGTGGAAAAAAGTATGGTTGAAATAATACCCTTACTTACTTTCGTAGCGGCAATAAGTCTTACGTCTTTTTCTACTGTCACACTGACAGTTCTTGACAGGTATGTACTTTGTTGTTTACGGTCAATTATTATTTTTGAGAAGTGAATATTGTTTTATTTATATGAATTATATGCATAAATACACGGAAAAACATCAGTATTTTGAAAGTTCTCAAGTATTTTCAGTCAGAAAAAGAAGCTGGTAATTATTAATTGCATAGCCTTTTCGAATTTGACTAAATACAATCCTGATGATCTTATTTATCAAATTTAAGGTTAGCTGTATGTCAAAATAGCAAATAAAATAAACGACATGCCGAAAAACCGGATATACGTCACAATCGATGTCGCACACCAAGAAGGGTATTATTTTAACATATACATATATTTATACATATAAGTTGAAATAATACCCTTCTTGGTGTGCGTCATCGATTGTGACGTATATCCGGGTTTTCGCATGTCGTTTACTTCATTTGCTATTTTGACATTTAGCTAACTTAAATTTGATAAACAAAATCATCAGGATCGAACTCAGCCAAATTCGAAAAGGCTATGAAATTAACAATCATCAGCTTCTTTTTCTAACTGAAAATACTTGAGTACTTTCAAAATGTGTATCTATGCATATTTTTGTATTATTCAAATAAATATAACAATAAGATCAATATTCACTTTTCATAAATGATAATTGACCGTAAACAACAAAGTACAGACCTGGCGAGAACTGTCAGTGTGACAGCAGAAAAAGACGCAAGACTTATTGCCGCTACGAAAGTAACGCCTTCATAGTATTTTAAACTCTCGATTGATAGGTTGAACTTGAGCGTAATCTAAACATCAACCAATCAAATTTTTTTAAGTCAAAGATTAGGGTTAACGTTTATAATACATTTAAACGGTTCATAATTGTGATATTTTGATTAGCATTAATCACAGACCTGCCTTTTTTCCATTTCTTCTTACGTATTGTATTAGAAGGAGATTAACAATCGATGACGCACACCAAGAAGGGTATTATTTCAACCATATGATTTTTATACATTATAATCTTTTTAATTGTATATAATAATGATATTAATAATAATAATAATGTTTATTCAGTAATAATAGAAAAAAAATTTTTTACAATGCGTACCAATATTTTATGAATAAACAGAAATAATCACAGAAGCTGATGTAGATACAGCTTGTGCGTGATAGGCAATTTAATTCTATATGAGGTTTATACAATATAAAATAAGATACAGAAGAGATACAGCTAAATAAGACATAGTATAAGAGTAATGTGTATGAGTTTGAGAGATAAGTAGTATAGAGATAATAATAATATAATAATATACATCGTTATAGGATTATCTATATAAATAAAATTCCAAATTAAAAGTATACTTACAAAGCAGAACACTCTGCTTGTGTGTGAGAATGCATATAGGTGAATCAGTAATTATGTACTATGTACGAGATATTTAAAGATTAAATATGTACAAATAAAATATGTAAGTATAAAAAATATAAAATATATAAGTATAAAAATGTAAAATATTTCAAGTAACATGGTATAACACAATATGAAAAGACAAAAAATACATCAGAGTATATAACTGTCACCGGATAAAAACTCAAGAATAGAAAGAATTTGGAATAGCGGAAAAGTTATGTTAGGATAATTGTTGCATTTAATTTTCAATTATATCGTGTATTTCTTTTGCGGGAAGTATGTTGGACATACAGTTTGAGTCTATTCTTAAACTTTCTAAGGTTTGGTTCACATTTTAGTGCTTCTGGCAGATCCCTATATATATAATTCTTTTAATGTTAATAAAATAGATTTAAAACAAGTAATTATCGAATATTTGTATCTGTATAACTATCACACTTAAAAATAATGCTTATAAAAAAATGATCGTAAATTGGAAGAAATATTATGCAAATTAACAACCCTGTTGAGAAATTTCGCGAAGCAGCCCGAACGTAGTCGACATACGACGATGGACATTTAAATGGGTATGTCCACCCATCTCTCTCTCTTTTTACTGTTCTCTGTCAAGCTTTCGTTTATATCTGTTCTCTTTATAATCTGTGACAATAGTGTGTTTGTTTTTAATGTGTATAAATGGAAAAAGCCACCTCAACAAAATTATTGCGATGTGTGTTCACGTGAGATCACGTGAAGTGAAATTAAAGTGTTTCCGCCTTTACAGTAGTCGAATATGATGTGTAACATCTGAGATATATCCTTGGCAATAAGCAATTAACATCAACATCAAATCTTAGAAAAAATAATTCAAGTATAACTAGAGAACGGCAAAAGCTGCTGCGGATCCTTAGTACAAAAAAGCTAGCAGAATTATCTGGAATGAGTCAACGTCCCGTCCCGCCGATAATGGCTATTTAAAAGTTACGTAAACTCTTGATCGTTTGTGGTAACGTCGTTTATTGTGTCGTACTCACCTTACATTCTGGTGGAAAAGTGACAACAGCTTTAGAAACATTATATACCATAGTTTGTCTCTCTTCGCCGTGCCACCACTGTGCAAACTGTACACGTATTCTAGCACATCCTGTTAATTCCCAGGAATATGAGTAATTTTTCATAATATTTCGATTATACAAGCACATTGTTTTTACTAAAAACATACACAGACGCAACTTCAACAAAATAGTTACTGTGTACCAAAAATTCAATCAGTGTTCAATAGGAAACTGTTTATGATAAGATTAGGGGAAATTGATGGCCATACGTTTATATTAATTATTGAGGTTATATCTGATAGTCAATTTTGATTGTAGTCGTCAAACTAAATATTACAGACAGCAGGTTCTCTCGGGTATTATAAGTACAGTCATTTATATCTGATCAAACTGTAAATATAATTACAAAACTTTTTCAGGTGCCCATTCAGGCAATAATGTCCCATTGGAATCCATGTTAAAACTCCTAGTTCAGTTTTACTCCTTTGATCCCAACAATACCTTTTATTACATTTGATAGTCCAAGCCCCACTAGGCTTTCTCTATTTCTCCCAATATTACAATACGCTGAAGGATTCCGGCTTCCAAAAAGATGTTTCAGTCACCTTTTTGCTGGTACATCTGCTATTTCATTTCCTTTTATTGCAGTGTGTCCTGGAATCCACTATAAGGTGACTATAGTGACCCGTATACTCCTAACCCAGTTCCTTCTAATGCTTTTTAGCCATCCGGGTACCATTGAATGTCATTCTTTCTAAGTCTGATAATGGTATTTGGATCCCATTCCTTCTTACTGCTTAATTTTTTATCAAATTTCTCAGGAAAGCTTTACTATTTCATCATACCATCTTGTGGCATGTCCCAGGCTTTCTGATTCCTAAAAAGACAGGAGGTTATTTTTTTAATGATTCCCTCGCTACTTAGTCTTATCTTGTTCTTTCTGCACCACTTTCCACCACCATATGCAGTGGTGTGAGGTTGAGAATCACTTCCATGGCTGCCGTTGTGCATGTTCTTCTTGCTCCTGTAATGCATATACAGGCTAGTCTTAAAATTTTGAGGAGGTTTTCTTTCGTCGTGAATAGGCTACTACTACCATGCAATGGCTCCATGAGTGATCTGGTCACGCTATAGCAGTGTACACCCAGCTGAGGATTTCTTCCTGTCAAGCTCCTGCATATCATTAGAGCCACTTCTGCTTTGTATACAATCTCCTTTTCGTGTTTGTTCCACAGGAGTTTACTGTCTAGGATCAAACCTAGATACTTGGCTTCTTGTCTCCATTCAACATCGCTCCCATCAAGTTTAATGGTTTTGAGGTTGAGTTTTCTTTTGTTTGATGTCACAAAGGTTGCTATCGTATTTTCCCCTGGCCGTGTTGACAATATCATCGACATATCTTTGGCAGTCAAGCCACACAAGAGTTCGCCAACCGTCAGGCTCCACATTCTATATTAATAAAAAACATTTATCAATAACAAAACGAAATCAGCAGAAATTATCTTACACTCACTATAATAGTTATTATTTTAAACATAGATTCAAAAGTTTTGCATCACCCTAAATCTCCGAAAAAAAAAGTGTTCAATATAAATGGATCAGAGATTAATCAAATAATTAGTTTCAATAAAAAAAACATGTATATTTGTCAAAAAAATTTTATTATCCAATAATAAACTTGCTTTAAACATAAAAAGTATTCTTAGAAATTAAATAAATTAAATACAAATTGATTCTTTTTAAAGAAAAGGTTAAGTGAGAACTTGCATAAGAACTTTTAAGTATTTCCACCTCTAGAATTTATGAAAGCTTGAAGTCGCCTGCCCATGATGTTTACCAAATTATTGATATTCTGTTGAGGAATATTTCGCCATTCTTCTTGGGCCGCATGAACAAGCTCTTGTACACTCCTGGGTGGATTTCTGCGAGCTGCCACTGCCCTGGAAAGCATGTTCTATGGGATTCATGTCAGGAGATAGGGCAGGCCAGTTCAAACGATTGATCCCTTCAGTTTCAAGATACTCATTTACAGCTCTGGTCCGATGAGGTCGGGCGTTATCGTCCATAAAAACGAAGGAATTACCAACAGCTGTGCGCCTTAGTCTCACGTGAGGATGTAGAATCTCTCTGAGATACCTATCACCAGTCATCGTTCCCTCCACATGAATTAATTCGGTGTGATCATTTAACATGATACCAGCCCAAAACATAGCACTTCCTCCTCTGAAGGGCGGCACGGGGCGAGCATGGGCAAGGTGAGCAACTCTCGTTGGATCCCGCCACACACGTATTCGATGGCTATCTTGTACCAAACAAATCCTTGTCTCGTCGGAAAAAACACCGAATTCCAAAATTCTTCAGGCAAGGCCGCGTGTTCTTGAGCCCACTGTAGTCGGCGAACTCTGTGCTCAGGTTGTAGTCTGGGCACTCTTATTGGTCGGCGACACCTCAAACCTGTCGCAAGTATTCGTCTTCGTAATGTCGAGATCGATACTTGAACTCCCAACGCATGTCTCATATCTCTTTGGAGTGCTGGTATTGCCATGGTCGGGTTTCTTCGAATAGTTGAGTGGATATAGCGGTTCTGCCGCTGATTAGTAACACGCCTTCTACCGCTTCTAGGTCTATCACGAAGAGAATTTGTCTGGAGATACCGGTTCCATACACGAGACACATCACTTTGCCAAACGCCAACTCTGTTTGCCACGAACCTTTGAGAATGACCTTCTTCAACTAAAGCCACTATTCTTGCACGGTCAATCTCACTTATGACTTGACGATTCATGTATGCACTTAAAATCGTAAAAATCAAATGCCTTGAATGTTAAAATGATCGCACTAAAAATGTTATCTTACAAAGAAAAACTGTAAACATCTGTATATTGCAAAAAATATGGAACATATTGAAATGGTAAACATTGATAAACAAGCCAACAAAAAATTGTTAGCGCAAAAAAATTCCTTCACATCCGAAGAAGGTGATGCAAAACTTTTGAATCTATGTGTATTTATCATACATTTAACGCGATATATTAATAATGAATTAATCACTCAATGCATTTTTTTTGTATCTATTTTGTATCCAAATAACAAATTTTAAGGAAACTGATAATAAAAAACAAGAACTCGATTTATCCATTAAATCCCGTCCTTACGTCAACGTTATTAAAATGTAAAGTATTTTTTTATGTTGTCCGATAAGATTCACAATAATTTACAATTTAATAGTTATGTACAATATTACTTGACTATGATTTGAACAAATTTTCCAGTAGTAGCAATTTTATTCCAAACAGTTTACTCAAATCTTTAATTGTGTGCTTAAGCTTTCCACTTTAATATTTCTGTTGGGTAAGTACCTATAAATAGATAAAGTACATTATCACTTTGATTACCTGAAGCACTATAGTGTGCTGAAAGTAGTAGGAAGGCTGGCACCAATTTTTTGATAACATATTCTTTGCCTCTGACCCCTAATTTTTTTAAAAAGCCAATTTTTACCACCCAAAAATGTGTTAAAGACAATTTTTATAAAGTATTATTACAATTTCCTGTAATATCGCAGAATAATAATATAAGTTTTCGAAAAATATTTTTCAAAGACATTGACCGTTCAACTAGGAAGAAACAACTACTCCCCGGGCTATAGGCCCCGCCGGATATTGGACTACTCTTCAAAGTCCAACGGGGTTAGCATATCTACAAGATATTTGAACCAACCATTCTGGTTTGCAATTTTTTTTGTTGTAGTTTATTGTTTAAAGTTAAGAAAATTAAACCAGACGATTTAGTCATTTAGACATCTTTTGGTAAAGAAAAAATTAACATTTTTAAAAATTTAGGTGTTGATTTAGCCCCGATAAACACCAGCCAGGTCTGTAATTCCGATTTGGGGTATAACAGAACTAGCTTTCAGCTTGCCTCATATACCTACCCAAAATTAAAGCCAGCTCTTGGACTAACATTTAGTGTATTAAATAAAAAAGTGTTCCTTCCACTTTCTCCTAAATCCAGAGAGTTTTTTGTAGAATATTTTGTCTAGCCCCTTAAAATATATTCCGTCAAGAATGTTGAAATTACTATTCAATTTAATTTTTTTTGTCCTTTAATCCGAATTAATTTAGAAACTTCACCTCTTTATCAATGTACATGATATTTCTTAACAGCTGGTAAGTAATGTACCTACGACTTATTGTTAAAATTCACTTGAAAAATTAATTCCAGAATCATTGGACCAAAAAACCATCGCAAATTACAAGTAGTGCATTTAGGGACACCAACAATTTAACTGATGATATCTTATAGATATATGAACTTTGTGATTTATTGACAATACTAGAATCTATCATAATAATATAGTATATTACGTAACGTGTGTGGTAAGAAGCATTTTACGCACGAATGGAAAAGTTACGCACGATGTCGCGTAGCGGCGAGTGCGTAATTCCGTGAGTAGGTAAAATGCTTTACAACACGAGTTACGTACTATACTTTACCTACGACCTACTTGTACTTGTATTTTTTACAAGAAGCATAAAAAGTAACAGTTACATAATTAGAGGTGCTTGGTAAACTCCATCTCTATTACTTTATTACCAATGAAAGAAGCACATTAAAGGACTAACGTTTAATAATTATTATATTGTTGATAATCGAAAGTCCATTTTTCAATTATAATCAATACATATACTTAGCCCTTTGGGCTTTTCATAGTTAAACATGGCCGTATTGAATGTTTTCAAATAGTAAATTTTGAATAAAATGGTGACGTCTATTGACAGTTGCTAACATGTTGCTAGTGAAGCCGTGCGATTTGCTTTACAGCTGTGCGTTTTTTTACAGTGCTTAATAGACGTCATTACATTGATACCAACTGTGTGTTATTGACTGATTACAGGGGGGGTCGTAGGTAAAATTCTTTTTTGTTCACCATATAACGAAAAAACAACTAAGCAATACATTTTATCGGAAAAAGATGGCAAACAAAAGGTTAGGTGATAGGTCTATTGACCAATTCTTCCCCATCAACCTTGAAATAGATATCAAAATTCCGAATTACAGCCATAATATGATTAATAGCAAAATATAAGGAGGTTACGCTCTACCGGTATACAACCTGACGTAGGATCTGGTAGATTGAGACGTAACCTATGGCGTGAGGCACTCAATGAGGTCCCACTGCTGCAGGCAAATACGGACGCAATCTCACCAAAATATGCCTTCTCCATAGGCACTACAAGGTAATAATTAAATATAACACACAAGACACATCAGAAGAAGGCGCACTCCGCATCTTCACGAATTGCTCTAAAACCAATATGGGCTCAGGATGTGGAATTTACTCCAGATCTCTGAATCTAAACATCAAATGGGCGATGGGCTGTAATGTCAGCGTTACTCAAACAGAGCTCACTGCTATCTACATCGCCGCAAAAGAGATTACCCAAAGAAACACCACAGGTAATAAAATTCACATCCTTACGGATAGTAGACAAGCACTACTAGCCCTGAACAGACCACGTATCACATCAGGGCTAGTACTGAAGTGACACCTGTCCCTGATCCAAGCCTGTAGCAACAACGAAGTCACTCTAGGCTGGATCAAGGGGCACAGTAAATCGAAAGGTAACCACATTGCCGACTCACTAGCCAGGAAAGCAGCCTCCCAAAAACTCTTGGGACCTGGCACTTCCATTGGTCTGTCAGCGTCGGCTATGATTGACCTAATAAAGTTTAAGGGTAGATGGAACGATGCAGAAGGTTGCAGGCTTGCCAAGGAACTGCTGCAGTATCCGGACAGCAAAGTAGCCAAAAAATACGTGACTATTAACAGACAGAACCTTCTGACCGGTCACTGCCACCTATACGAAAACACCTCTACAGACTGGCTCTGTCTGACACTTTACTCTGTAGAGGATGTGAACAGGAAGATGAGACTGTCGAACACATTCTTTGTGAATGTCCGACACTCTCTCAATTTAGGTTTTCTGTATTCGGCGAGTACAGGCTAACACAAGCCAGCATGAGGGAGCTTACTTCCGCCTACTTCAAACAAGTAGGCTGGATGACGAGCCAGAAGGAAGTCTGAACCTCAGAAGGATGCACAATGGGCCAATTGTGGCCTAAGTGCTGTGGGGGTTCAAATTCTTACAGATACAGATACAGATAGCAAAATATAAGAATTACAATATATACAGATACTTCCCAACAACCCAGTGGGGTGGGTTGCGCGCTCTTTATTCCGTCAATAAATGTGGAAATGCAATTTAAACCACATTATCTTACTTCTGCATTCTCCGCTGAAGCAATTGCAATTGTTGAAGTTCTCGAATTTATTGAATGACATCGATATAAAAATTCGGTAATAATATCAGATGCATTATCACCACCTCAGCCTCCTGGGCTTATTGTGGATCCCCCCAGTTTTCTGATTACTTCCTATTCAGCCAATACGTTCCCTGTATTAGCTCATACAGCTTCTTTACTGGTTGGTTGTAGAGGCCTTCTGGAGTAATTTTGGGTCTTCCATACAGTTTCTGCCTCCTGTGGTCCATCGTCTCACAGTTGCATAATATGTGCAGAGCTCTTTCGGTGTCCCTTTTGCATCTTCTTCTCCGTTATACAGCTCTATTTTATTCAGGTGCTTCTTTGTGGAAAAGTGTCCCGTAAAAAACCCCGTTATGATGCGTAATTTGTTCCTGCTAATTGAGAGCAGTTCTTTCGCTACTTTTTCTGATGGTTCTTTCATGAATTTCTTCCCACGTGTTTGCCTGGGCGTATTCTTTCAGTGTTTATTGTGTTGTTCTTTTACTCACCCTTTCAACCATGACCTAATTGACCAGCTGGTTCGGGTCCGTTCATCAGTGTTGACGATCCTGATCTTGCAAGTTAGTCAGCTTTTTCATTGCCAGCGATTCCTTTGTGACCTGGTACCCACTCCAGTGTTACACTGTTCCGAGTCGCCAGTCTTCTAAGTTCTTCCGGTCAGGTAAAATCAACTGAATTCCTGAAATTGTTTCTTCGTGGAGCTTAAAACGAGCTTCAATTTCGTTGACTACATGTTCGATAAATGGGTAAAATATGTCCCGCCGATAGTAAACTTCATTCAGCTGCGTCCCCTGGTACATTACTGCGGTTGATTTGTCTTCCAGTTACTCTTGGAACACTTATATCAACTGAACTTAACTTTTTTCATACTTGGCAGGCGCAACTTCTATAAGTACTTAGAAATTCAGTTTCTTAAAGCTTCAGATCCAATATTGATGAAAAATATATTATTTGTATTTCGTACTTCGTATTAAATGTAATTCAAATATTGCGGCAGTATGCTAATAAAAAATTATTGTATTTTCTTTGGGGGGGGTTGAACCCCCAAAACCCCCCCTTATATACGTCCCTGACAACAACTATTAACTTCCTCAAAGTAGTATAAGCGCTATTAATAGACTTAAATTCGGTCACGCCTGCTATCCCGTTATCTCAGTAAAATAAATTATAGTTAAAAAAAAAACTAAAAAACACGCTTTATAGGTTATCGAACTAAAAATTAGAAAATAATTCTTAATTTAAGAATAAAATGATTAACGAGAAAATGAATGTCATGGTATAAAAGCGTGGGGTGCTTCGTACTACATTTATACTTTATACACTTACTCTCAATACCGAAATAGTGAAAAATTATAACAATTGATATCGAGAATCCCTCGCTATTAACACAATGACATTTTCTCTGTTCTCTGTTCACCGAAACTCAGATTTGTTCAAATTTCTCTAGACTGAATTGAAGCTATTAATCAAAAACAGTTAAAATTGTCGTGCCTTGTTACATTAAGTTTGACGGTGAATATCTATTAAACGTTCAATTTAATCGACAAATCATGAGAAAACATTTTTGTAGAGCAGCTAGTTTCCTACAAAACTATGAATTGCTCATTTCATAAACATTTTTTGTTAAAGAGTTATAAAGTCCATTAGCAAAACATAAATTTTGTGGAGCAATTTATTTCCATGATCTGGCTTCATCTCTTCAATCCTTCACGAGCCGCCACTGCCATTATGCTCCGATTTCACAACCCTATTATAAGTGAATATGTTTTCAATTGCCACAAAAGAACTAACCAGAAAAGTAATTTCTGGCAAAAACATTACAATATCTGCACTGATAGTAGACAAGCCCTTATATTAGCCTTGAACAGACAATGTGTTATATCGTTAGGTGGGTTAGCATGACAGAAGTAAAGGTAGCCGCATTGCCGATTCTTTAGCCAGGGAAGCGGCTGGACTAAAAATTTTAGGACACAGTGACACCTACGGCCTAACGACTTCGACAATAGAGTGGATATTAATTAATAATAGTAAATATGATATCAAAAATTACTAATAATAGGAAATAAACCAGTTTCCATTGGAAATTACTCCCAAATTTTAAAATAAAATTCAAATTTCAATGCACTTTCCGACCACAACCCGAGGATTTCCGAACGCTACCGATGATACGTGTGATGTCATATGTCTTGTGTTTACTTATGTCAATATGGCTGGTATTGCATTAGGTTATGTGTAGTTGTCTGTTTATATTGTACCTATTTTAATCAACTATTAATTGCTTCATCGACGTAAAAATATCATTTATATGTTTGTTTGAGACCATTACGTGTTTGTGTGTGCTTTTTTTTATTTCTAAAAGTCAACGTAAAGTGGAAAGTGGACATAAATATTCGATATTTCCTAGGATATTTTAAAACTTTTGGAAGAATATATTTTATTTACTAGTTCAGTGTTCAGTGACGATTCTTTCATATTTTGTGAGTAAAGATATGGCTAGCGAAGGTTTTGTAAAACCACAAATTGATAACTTGCCCAAAGTAGACTCATTTATGCTGCTTGAATTTATGAAGTCAAACAGCTGCTTTAATGCAGAGGAAATAAGAGAAGTTAAAGCATTATCGTAAGTACGATTTAAACTATGTTTTATTTATATAATATATACCAACCATATTTCGATGTGTGGCCGTAAGAAAATGATGTTTTTATGGTTGATTCCTAGACATATAGGTACATAACCTCAAACTATTTAAGAATAAAAATTACCTCCATAGAAGTAGGTACTTTTAAGTGTATTTTTGCTTGCGCCACCAGGTAAAGTAACAAATATTTTGTCTGGAGTTTTAATAGACGTTGATTTACACACTGGAACAATGCAATACTTGGAATAGGGCATGTCCACGACAGTTGACATTGACAATACTTGGGTGGTAAAACAATAAACAATAGACATGATGAAAAATTATCAAACAACAAAAAACTATTAACCCATATTATATATTATTAAATATGCAAGCTCAACAATTAAAATAACTTTAAAAGTACACTGAAGCAAAATCAACTAAAATCAAACACGATCTACCATTATAAATCAGCATAACCTCACTATTAAGTACCACGTGTTCTGAACGCTTTGTTTATTGTTTTACCACCTAAGTCTTGTCAAAATAGTTTGTGACGTCACGTGGACATGCCCTATACAAAGTTTTTTTTTGGCTTTATCCATTCTGGAAGCTTTCAGAAACAAATAAGGTGACAAGAACTCAGAGCGTGATACACGAATAAGAACGTAAACAAATGACGTCACACCATGGGGAAGCCATCTTTATGACGTAAAGCGTGTTTTGGCGGACTCTCAAATTTTATGATTTTTAAAGTCGTTTTAAAAGTAAAGTTTATATATTTTTGAAAAAATAGGCATGCAAGGTGTTAGGAGACCTGATAAAGCGTCAATTCCCACCAATAGCAAAATTTATGCTTGTACCCTATTGCGGCATTATCAAACGTTACACTCATGATCAATCCCTTAAGAGATGGGTTGGAATCAAAGGATGCAGTATTGCCAGAATCACCCTGGGCGACCCTGGCAAGCTGGTGCCGAAGAAATATTTGGCGATGACCAGGAAAAACCTACGTTTAACAGTAGGATTTCTGACTGGCCACTGTCAACTAAGGAAGCACCTCCATACTATGGGGCTAGTAGAAACACACCTCTATGCAGGATGTGTGAGCAGGAAGATGAAACTGTCAAGCATGTCTTATGCGAGTGTCCGGAGTTATCGTCAATAAGAGAGTGTGTGTTCGGTGAGTCTTGGCCTACACCTGCCGATATAAAGGAGATGTCTCCTAGTGACATGTCCTCCTTCCTGGGAAGGACAGGAAGGACGATGACCTAGGAGGACAACTCCTCGGAAGGATGTACAATGGGTCACATGTGGCCTAAGTGCTGTGAGCCCACACTTACCCTCCCTATTCTACAGATATAGATAATATGTTTATCATTATTATCGTTTAAAAAATAATAATACTGTTTTTTTTACTTGATCCACACGACACGAAGGAACCAATGTACTGGGTAATCAGAAATATCCATACAACAAATTATATTGTATGTACCTATTATTTTATTCATCAATCTAATCGACAGAAAATCTAACTCGTCAGATCTAAACAGTTTCAACGAGTTACCGAACTACTGGGCGATCCAAAAATAACCTTTGGCAACCAAATAGAAAATAGAGTGCGATCTTTTACGTTGCAGATAATAAATACAGAATACAAACAATCTAGCTTGGTATGTATGATGAAACAATAAATTTATTATTATGATTTCTCGGGAAATGGTAATAGAATATTCAGAGTTAATTTTTTGCTGTAAAGAAAGTACAATTATTGTTCTATCGAGTAAACAAAATGAATAAAGACGTATCTAAAGTAAATATTAAATATTTCTATAGATGTTTAAACCTTCCAACCGAACGGAAACGGAGCGTGCTTGACTTTTTTTCACTACCAGCTGTATAAATTCAAATATTTTGAGAATGCAGGGATAGTAGTTTAATAAAAAGCTTGCGGAACATAATATTGTATTCCCAGGACATTGTCTTTAATGATAAAACGTCCAGCACTCTGTCCTGCCGGAATCCTCTTCCAGAAGGACAGCTGGACAATCCAATTGGTACTGCCGGAAGGACGTTCTTTTTTAATTTAAATGTCCTTCCAGTAGGACGCAATGAACTTCCAGCAGTACCGGGACATTTTACATAGGCGTCAGGAATAATTTTGTCAACAGTATTAATTAAAAATCAATAAATAGATTAAAAGTTATCTTATTTGTACGACATTGATAATTCACAAAAATAAATCTCACTAAAATTAACAAAAAGTTAATTCTCAAATAATTAAAAAAACTACAAAAATTGTCAAATAAATAAAAAACTAAATTCTCAAATGGATAAATAAAACTAAATTCTGGAATAAATAGAAAAATGAGAACAAAACGTTTTTTTTGCGGTGTTCCGTGTAAGACGTGATACGCAAAACAATTGCTCCCAGTAGTAGGAGAACAAAGAATAGCGTTTTGATCACAGAGTTCACAAAAATAACTTGTTTTTTGTTGTTTGTGGTGAATACGAAAACAAGTATTTTCTGCATCGGAATCAAATAATGCTTTTGCAGCCACGCGGTCGCCTATTTTAAAGCTCATCTTCACGCACGTCTATGCATTCAGGAGACAACCTTCACTCGCTAATAACTTGTTAGTTTCTAAACCGATTTTGATGAAATTTTCACAATAGATAGGCAACTTTTCGCGCTGATTCTTTTGAACCTATTTCCGTCCTTCTAGCAGTACCCGTTATATTCGAAATCGTGTAAGAAATTTTACGCCTGGACGTTCTATCATTAACATATTCGCTGCAAATTAATTTTATATACCCAGGGGATTGTCTTTAACATATTTGCTGCTTGAAATTTTCTATCAAGATGAAATTATTTGAATAAAAATGTAATTAGTTTAAAATTCGCGCTCAACCAAAAATGACTGATGTCATGAGGAATGCGTTCATAATCTATGGATTAGGTGAGGAGCATAGAGATAGTAATAATTACTATCTCTATGGTGAGGAGCGAAAACAGACTACTGGGTAAAGGCCTTGGGACAAATCGTTGGAGAAATCACCTTGAACGATTAAAGCGCTCCCTACCGATTTGTAGATCGTCACTATCAAAATTTGATTTTGACATTTATATCTGTTGTTTATTTTACTTTGATTGTTGCTTTGATCACCGTACACTAACTACCGACAAGTAAATTCACTTCGTCAATTCACGGGTTACCGAAAATTTCCTTACCCCTCCTATCGTCTGGCGAGTTCTGGCCCATCCCCAATCAATTTAGTGGCGAAGTGGCACTTCGGCACGCGTGCTGGGACAATGACGTTGAAACGTAAGTATCCTCAATTCAATTTCGTGCTGACATGCGCGCCGACTTGGAAGTGCAAGCTTGCAAGTTGCAAGCTTTTTCGGTGCGTGCCGAATTGTGTCATGCGCATTTAATCATGGGGAAAATAATTAAGGTACCCTAACCCTATTTTATTCTATTATCTTCGTAAACAAACATACATTATTTTCTAATATCGTAATTATATTAATTTGTTGTCTTTGATAAGTAGTAACAGCTTTTATTTACTAGAATAATCACAGGTTGAACTTTTTAATTACCTCTTTACCTTAAAATAACAATGAAAATGCGCATGTGCGATAACATTCAGGCAGACTGAATTGACAGGATTGAGGATGGGTATCCGTTTCGCAGCACGCCTGCTGAAGTGCCACTTCGCTAGCAGATTGATTGAGGTTGTATTTCCAAACGTTCCTACGCAAGTGAATTTACTCGTCGTTAGTTAGTGTACGGTGCTTTGATTGCAGAAAAACATGGATCGACGAATGTTTTTACCTTTAACATTATTATCAGTTGAAACCGGTAGCTAACCTCAACCCATAGACTACTGATTACCGTTGCCTTAACCTGTATAAACAAGAACATGTGTACATATTATAAAAATTACAAATATCAGGGTAATAGTTTGTAAACACAATAATTACAAACGTTGCTTAAAAGATAAATTTTACTAATGGAAATGTCAATCTGCATCAGTCTACTTGATTTCTGTTTTATTAGTGGAAAATCGAATTTACATGAATGTGCTATTTAATTTCCATACGAATTTTTTTATTTTTTATTTTTGTTTTGTTTGGCTAGTAGTGAATAGTGGAATAGATTTGTATGTACACCAAGGCGATGCAACACCTTAGTAGCCTTTTTCCTTGTCCTTATTACCTGGCAGCTGCGTTCAAACAGAGATTAATATTATTAATGGCACTTAGCTTATCTGTCTACCAATCGAGACTAGTTTTAAAATAAAGATAATTCAATAACAAATAACGAGGTATAAGTTTGCTTGCTTGAGAAAATTTGGCCATAGATAGTAGTTTTAAGACTTTGAAATTGAAAAATCGGACCGAACAAAATTGTCAATTAATGGATAAATTAATAAGTGTGGATAAAACTCCAATTATGTTGTGATTGTGGATAAAATTGGTTCGTATTTTGAATTTATATCATCCACTAACACTAAGTAATGTCAGGTATTGTTTACAATTTGACGGCTGTCATTTTTAAAAACTAAGGTTACTATATTTGGATGGTATCGTAATTACAGTGCAGCTCACCATGCTCAACAGGCTGAAACATTCCAATGAAGGAGAAAGAATAATAAACTAAAACATGAAACAGCAAAGGAAGATTATCGACAACTTCACATTTAAACTAGTGACGTTCTGCATTATGAGTTGCATAGTTTTAGTACATTTTTGTTTCCATTTTTTTCTGTTGATCTAAGGCCTTGTACACATGAGGGCGTTAGACGCCGCGTTGAGCGCTCGTTTGTCAAACGCGCGTTAGCCAAATACATAGAAACAAATGGGATCATACACATGCAAACGCGCTCTTTGAATCAACGTCGCCAAAACGCGACGCTTGTAGTTTTCACTTCAACCGCTACGTTTGCAGCGCGCTTCGAGTTACTATACTGGGCATTAGGACGTAAACATGTGCTCAGTCGAGCGCGCGCTTTTGCTCGGTTTTGATGTGAATTGTGTGATCTGTGAGTGATCTTACCATTGTTTTGATCTGTTTTTGTATGAACAATGGATGCGGAAACGTTTGACACAGAATTGTTTATTGATGAAGTCGAAAAAAGAAGATGCATCTGGGACATGGAGTGTCCACATTATAAAAATAGAGTTTTGAAAAAGTCTGCTTGGCAGGAGATTGTGGATGTGTTTGCAGAAGAAAACATGACAAAGGAAGAGAAGACACTTTTAGGTAATTCCAAATAAGGATGATGATGACAAACTATTTTGTATGTCTTTGTACACTGAGCTCCAAAAAGTACCTGCACATTGGCCGCCAATGTGCACTCGACTCGGCGTCCAACGCCCTCATGTGTACGGTTTCACAATTTGCCAACGCGGCGTCTAACGCCCTCATGTGTACATAGTGTAATTTAAGATAATCATCTCGGCTGGTATGGGAATGAGGCGAAGAACTTGGAAGACTGGCGACTCGGAACAGTGTAACACTGGAGAGGGTCCCAGGTCACAAAGGAATCACTGGCAATGAAAAAGCGCAAGAGCAACCCTGATGAACGGACCCGAACCAACTGTGGTCATTCCTAGATGCTCCACTAGGTCATGGTTGAAAGGGTGGGTAAAAGAACAGCACAATAAACACTGGAAGAATACGCCTAGGCAAACACATGGGAAGAAATTCGTAGGAGAACCATCGAAAAAAGTAGCAAAAGAACTACTCTCAATGAGCAGGAACAAACTACGCACCATAACGGAGTTTCTGACGGGACACTTTCCCACAAAGGAGCACCTGAATAAAATAGGGCTGTACAACGGAGACCTTACGTACAGAAGATGCAAAAAGGACACCGGAACAGCTCTGCACATATTATGCAACTGTGAGACGCTGGACCACAGGAGGCAGAAACTGTATGGAAGACCCAAAATGACTCCAGAAGACTTCTATATACAACCAACCAGTAAAAAAGCTGTATTAGCTAATACAGGGAACGGATTGGCTGAAGAGGCTGTAGTCAGAGCACTATTAGGATCCACTATAAGCCCAGGAGGCTGAGATGGTACCTACCGGCGAAGTGACAGCTCCTTTTAAAAAAAAAAATTGAAATAATTGTATTATTGTATAATCCATTTGTCACTTATTAATATAATATAATATAATAAAACAGGGGGTCAAAATTTGAAGTTGAACACCATATTGTGATTCGTTTGCCTATTTTATTGCCTATTAGACCAACATATTCCAACCCCACTAAGAAAGTAGCTGCCTGCTAGAGTATTAAAAAAGAGTGGGAGTTATTTTACTGTATTTCAAATAAATTCTTGAAATTAGCAAAATACTAGAGGAAATTTGTCACCGATTATCTCGGAGAAACCGCTATCGCTAAATTAAAGCGGACGTCCACCGCGGTCAGTTTCTCGGCCGACAATCTTAGAAACACGTTGTACCTTTACCAAAGCTAGACGATGGGTTGAACATCACCAAAACGGAAATAAGAGTATTTAAAAAAGATTGTGGTTCAATTTCACTTGTTTACTTAGTTATAATGCTAGTAGCTCTTTTTTGGGAAGTGTGTTTAATAGCATAGTGTTTTTTTGAATGTCTAATATGCCAAGTTAAGTTTTTGTCAAAGTAGTGTATATCAAGAAAAACTTGAAAAACTGATAACTCAGAATCAAAGGAGTTTTTAAAAATGAAAACAATAATAAGCTTTATTATTGGCAAAGACTAACCACTAAGAACCCTGCATCAATTCAAGAAGATTATATGATTAGTAAGTATTATTTCATCAAAAACGTTTCTGCATCAGAAAGTAGTGGAATCAAGATTCTCTAGCAGATCAATAAAAATATTTTCCGACAGCTAGGCTAAAATAACGGCACTGTGCTAAATCAGCTGCAATCCAAAACTAATTTGGAATTCTAGACTACTTCTGGACCCACTGGGTGCAATCAATAAGGTTATTCTGGTAAGGCAAGGCTTAAGTCTTTATCAAAGGACCTTCAACCTCAAATATGGTCAAGTCTGCAATTGGAATCCCTACTGGACACTGCAGGCTAAACCAAAGATTCTCATGCTAACCTTGGTTTTAAAAAGCTTTTAAAAATACCAAGCCAAGCCTAGCCATTTTTTCAAGCTTTTTTTTGAAAAAAGCTTGAACTACAAGCTTTCAAGCTTTTAACTGTTAACAATAATGTAATAAAAATTTTTAAAGAAAAAGCTTGGTGAAGATTGAAAAAAGCTTTGTGAAGATTGAAAAAGCTTGGTGAAGATTGAAAAAGCTTGGTGAAGATTGAAAAAGCTTGGTAACCAAGCGAAGCCTAGACAAAAACCAAGCCAAAGCAAGCTTTTTCTTTTAAAAAAGCTTGGTTTTCAAGCCAATTTTTTTGTTTTCAAGCCAAGCTACTTGGCTTGGTGAAACACTGGGCTAAAATATCATCTTTGCAGAATAGGTGGGCTGGTGGTAAACACCAAGCGTCGTATTTGTCTAGAAGAAATTGAATAGTTAGAGCACATTATTACTGAGTGGCTGCCGACCGAGACAGACTACAGTAGATGCGTTCGTACTCCCTAAGAATATAGAATAGATATACTCACTCCTTTTGATATAATCAATTCCTTGGGGTTATCTAATTGAATTGAGTCACAATAGACAGTATTAGTGCTACGATACTTTTACTTTTCGAGCATAGGTATAGTATAAACCACATTTGTTTTCCTATCACAAGATAATAAGTACTATAGTTATTTGTATGCCAAGGACTGAAAGTGCTACTTTGTTGGGCGAGTCCGAAAATTGCGAGACGAGCGAAGCGAGGCGAGCAACAGACGAGTCCAACAAAGTAGTATTTCAGCCGCGGCGTACACAACATTGTTTAGACGACGCAAAAGATCCAAAACTTTTCAAATTACACTGTCAATTTCATTTACCAGCAACAATTATCTGACAGTATATAGCACATTCTTCATAAACGAAATGATATATGATATCCCTTTCTGATACTCTGAACTGTTCAGTTGCGTTTTTCTAGAAAACGGTTGAAAATATCGTGTTCAAACAAGAGAACCAATATTACGTAGAAATTATGTTTATGTCAAATTTTCTAATAAAAATCACTCTGTGTCAGAAGATTCACCATCTGATTCTAGAGAAATTACAATGGGCTCTATAGTAATATCAATTATGTTATCTAGCTCCCACATTTTTTTTTCTATTTCTGTAACGTGTCTAATACATTTTTGTCAATTTTCACTTGTTACTTCAGATATTGCCTTATTGAAGAGATTTTTAACATCTGATAATTTAAAAGTAGTGTTATTTCTGGCAACATAACCTTTAACTTGAGCCCATATCAATTCTATCGGATTCAGCTCACAATGGTAGGGTGGTAAACGAAGGATTTCAATTTCTCGTTTTTTGGCTATCTCCTCAATATTATATTTTTTATAATTTTGCTTATGTTTTTTAGCAATAGTTAACAATTCTGCCCTCAGCATTGTATTGTCAAAGGCTAAGTTTTTAGAAGATAACCATTTTGCAATTTCATCCTTTTTCCATTTAGTGGTTGGTAAAGGTTCAAGTAATCTGGAGTGGTAACTTGCATTGTCCATTACAATAACCGATCTTTTTGGTATGAATTGAATCATCTGTTCAAAATATTCCTCAAACACGTCTCCATTCATTTCTTCGTGATAATCAACGGTTTTTTTTATTCAAATAAGAGTAAACCATCCTCAAGAAAACCGTTTGTACTGCCTATATGACAAACAATTAATCTTTTACCTTTTCCTATAGGTTCCTTAAAACCAGTAGTATATCCTTCTAGAAAAGCTTGATGGGATGATTTTATATTTTTGTCTTTCCAAACTCTTCCTACACAATGTCCTTCATTAACCCATGTTTCATCTAAATAATAAATGTTTTTTTTTAGCTTTAACTTGTTGTATTCTTCTGAGGTACTGTCTTCTCCAACATACAATTTCTTCAGAATCAATTAGCATTGAGTGCCTGCCCATTTTTTCAAATTTAAAGTTTAACTCATGTAACATTTTCCATAGTTTATCCCGGCTTATTGTGGGTAAATCAACATCATTCGTAATGGCTTGCAAAACTTTATCTAAAGTTGGTATTTGCTTGTTTATAAAAAATGAGTGAACAAGCTTACGAATAGCATTTTTTAAAAACTCGTCCACGTTGACTTTTAATAGTTTTGGTCTACCTGGTTTCGGCTTTGGTGAGGTTACTCCACCTGATTTTTCCTCCTTTAGAACTCTATATATTGTAGATTTTCCATATCCCATTGCCTTAGATGTTGTTTCAACTACACTGTGTTTGAGGGATTTTGATGTTTAAAATAGTGGTACACATTCACTACAGCACTCTTTTCATTGATTCATTTCATTGATTCATTGATTCAATGGTCTAGTTTTAATTTTTTCACTGGCGTATACTCACAAACTGCTTCCATTTTTAGTCACTACTATTTGTCACGTTTATCGAAAATCAAATAACTGCATTTCTAGAAACTTAAGCACTATTTAAGTCAAAATATCTGTCATTAGAAGCTGTTGCCATTCGGAGGTCGTTAGATAACAATTATCCCTTTCTAATCTGGTTACGCCTATGACGCACGTTAATCCTCTTAGGCCTACTGTAGTAACAATGAAAGATCATAAAATAATGTGAAATTTAATAAATTTTGTATTGAAATTAACAAAAACAATTTAGAATGCATTACAAATATTGAAGTTTTACCGCACGTACTGTACTATAGTTTTGCATACCGAATTAGTTTTTATTCTGGGAATTTACTCTCTCTTGATTTTCAAATACAGTATAAAATGTTTCGTCAAATAAATTACCAGTCGATCTCATCATCAGAAATCCTTCTTGTTGCGCCCCCTGTAACAAAATGTAAAATGGTATATAAAATAATATTCCCTGTATAAAAATATGCCAATGTGCCGATTTTGATAACAATTGATGAATATACAGTGAAATTATTAGCAAAAAAACAAAAAAAAATTCAACTTTAACACATTTTTTTTCCACACAAATATTTTATTAAGGTATATTTGGTCCTATCGGCATATTTTGGTCCAAACAATCTGCCTTTAGCCTATGTCCCAATAGTTATTTATGATTCATTCTACAGGGTGGTCCTTAAAGTAGTACAGTACAATCTTCACTTCAAAATATTACGATTTAAACCAACTAGCTTTAATAAAACGTTGATATTAAGATATATACATTTTTTACAAAAGTAGCGCTAACGAAAAAGGCAAAAAAGTTTTGTGTACATTTACGCCGCATACGTGGCCTATGTGGCGCCCTCTACAAAATACATCGAAATAGGTACAAAATTATGATGTCTCATATCCAATATACGTCAAACAGTATCTGTATCTCTTTTAATATCAACATTTTATTAGGGCTAGTTGATTTAGATCGCAATATTTTGAAGTGAAGATTGTACTGTAATTCTATGTACAATTACTTTAGGACCACCCTGTATATAAACATATAAGTCTTGCACTCGGTGTCTTGGTCTTGTCTTTACAGTTAGACCAATAAAAGGATCGCTCCCATCACTATTGCCTAACTAAATTTTGTATATTTTTTATTTCAGTTTTAAGAAATGTCAACAATACCGAAGCATGGGTTCAAGGCTGAAGACATTGTTAAAGCGAACAGAACTACTCAATCTAACATCGAAGAAATACAAAACTGGCTGTCAATTAAAACAAATATTCCACAAATGTCAAATGAACAAATAGTGTTATTTTTATTGGCATGTAAAAACAAAATAGAAGAAACTAAAATTACCATAGAAAATTTCTTTAAACATAAATCTTCTTCACCGGAACTGTTCATGAACAGAGATGTTGATACTAAAGACAATAAGTTTACTTATACAGTATCGTAAGTTTGGTTTTATTTAAAAAATTATTCAAAAATCAGTTATTTTTAATAAAAACTTCGGCTACCGTAATCCGTCCGTCAGGCTCCAGGCTGTATCGCATGAACCGTTAGAGTTAGACTGTTGAAATTTTCACAGATCATGTATTTCTGTTGCCGCTTCTTCGCTAGTTCATCAGCCTTTTCATGTTCTTCTAATCGAGTGTGTCCTGGGATTCACAATAAGGTGACTAAATTGTTCTCGCTTAGTTTATTGAGTTGGCCAAGGCATTCCTACATCATTTTGGACTGATTATGAAAGAGCTCATTGCTTTAATGGATGCTTGACTATAATATCCGACATTATAATAATCCTTAGCCTTCTATATCCTTTGTTAACCTTGAACTGGGCACACTTTCTTATGGTGAATATCTTTACAGCTGAGTACCTACACATGACTAGAAAGTCAAGAAAACATGTTTGTATTCTGTGTAAAACATTTATTTAAAATTGCAAAGCGCTTTCGGCTATTAGGCCTTCATCAGTGCCATACCTATAAGTAAGCAATACTCGTTGGAAAATTTTTAAAAAGTAATTAGTAAAGAATTACTCACTGGTCAGATATGAAACAAGAAACCTAGTCAAATGTCTACAACACAATGTTAAAATTACATTAAATTTAAAATTTTTATTTTTTTTTTATTTTTTCATAATTTTTTTTTTAATTATCCCCTGATTGGGGTTAATTTTTACAAATTTTAAATTTAATGTAATTTTAACATTGTGACATTAATGTGTTGTAGACATTTGACTAGGTTTCTTGTTTCATATCTGACGAGTAAGTAATTCTTTACTAATTTCTTTTTAAAAATTTTCCAACGATTATTGCTTACTTGCAGGTATGGCACTGATGATCGCCTAATAGCCGAAAGCGCTTTGCAATTTTAAATAAATGTTTTACACAGAATACAAAAATGTTTTCTTGACACTTTCTTATGGCATGCTTATTGAAATTAGAGCATTGCTGACAGCCAATTTTTTTCATATTATCTACTGCCTACTACATAGGGTGTGAATCTCCAAACTGCTCGTGACAAAATAAGTTCATAAACTTTCTTATTTTTCAGAAACTTGGCAATATTTCCGAAGAGAACCAAAGAAAATTATATGGTTGGAATGGGTTCATTAAAAGACACCACCTATTATAACTTTTGCATAGAACCACAAATAAAAGGAACTTTTACAATAATCGACGCCTATTTATATTCGAATCCACCTGATGGGTTAATTTTTTTAATTGATATTAAAGGAGTAAGTACGGCTCAACTAAAATACAAAGAATATTATAGACGATATTACCGTTCGCATATTAGATGTTCAGGTTAGGTTTGAGTCTTCTTCTTCTTCCTTTTCTTCCTTTAACGTTTGTGCCATATTGAGTTTTGTTTTTCAACTCTGAAGGATTCAATCCCAAGCCAGCTTCCCCCAACAAAAAAAAATCCTCTCTTCCAAAAAAAACAAAAATGGTGGATAAAATAGGTCTTGAAAGAATTCTAATACTGCTGATACCAGTAATCAGCAGGCTCTATAAGCTTTACGAGAGCTTTGTTTGGGATATTCACAACAAATCTTTTGACCAACAAGCGACTATAGCATATATCTCACAATCTTCACATATCTTCAATTGATCTTCTCGGTTACTAAGTCTCAAGCTTTCCTACAGACTTTAAGACATGTACACATGGATAGGTTAGCTTTATGGAGAATCTTTTCCAAATAAGGGTAAAATGTTTTTCATCCAAAAATATTTTAATTCTTATTGCTGTTGAAGCAGGTAATTGGAACTGTCTACTTCCCATTGTAATTCACATTTCCCTGCAAGTGAAAATATACATTTTCCAGGTAGGAATCATGCATCTGACAAGA
>CAJUYG010001027.1:29880-132332 GCA_910591675.1 Galerucella calmariensis
AAGTGAAAATATACATTTTCCAGGTAGGAATCATGCATCTGACAAGATTAAAGCTGAACGCACTCAAAAAATTCTTTGCATATTTACAAGAGGCATTACCAACTCAATTGAGACAAGTTCATATACTTAACGCTACATATATTTTTGAAAAAATTCTGGCCATTACCAAACCCTTTATGAAAAAAGAGTTATATGAAATGGTAAGTTGAAATGTTTAAAATTTATCGGATAGAAGGTAGGTATATACTTTAAAATTCTAGCCAACAGAATCTGACACAGGTAAGCGTATACAGTGTTGCATAATGTGATGTGCATGCGAAATACACCAGCATATGTTCAACACTACTGCTACTGGTATCGGATATATACAGTACATAATGCGAATAAGCTTAGCTTGATTTACAATTTACACGAGTAGGTACTACAGGAATAATATGAACAACACTATTATAATACTTGAAACAGAGAGAAGAATTGTGCGAATAGTTACTTTTCTCTTTATTGAATTGGCAATAATTCTAATGAAGCAGAATTAACTGCATCAACCAGCTCTGGAGAAGTCTATAGATCATAAACACTGTAGTGTTTATGAACAAGAATTAAAATTTAATTTGGTCATAAACACTTCTTTATAAACCAAAAATAATAATAATCTTATAGCTCGATGACTGCCCCACATATTTTATTTGGCTGTAGTGACATCTGATCATTTATATAATATATTTCTAGATAATTACACACCCCCCTGATGCTAATATGCAAGATTTTTTTGAAAAATATGTTCCTGCATCGTGTATTCCATCCACTTACGGTGGAGATTTACCAACTATCGAAGAATTAACCGAAAACACCAGAAAATATATCCAAACAATGAAAACATTTTTAGAAACAGAAGAAAAACAAATTCAACTATATAAAAAAGATTGATATTTTTAGGGATTTGCCTGTAGTTTGTTAATAAAATTATTTTAATTAAACAAATAGTTTTCTTTCATCGGACAGAAATACCATTGACACTACCAGATTGAATTCCAATACATTGAAAAGAGGAGTCTCTCATGAGTCTCTCTATGTACCGAACATACTTATAAAGTGTACAGCATACACTAAGATGGCGTTGCTGTTACATAAGTTACCCATAAGAAAAATTTGTAGGGTTATATTGCATTCAGCTTTCGCTGCTCTTTGTTCATTCATTAACGTTAGTTTTGGATTACCTCTCCAATTTAACGATTAAATATGCTCCACTAGTTCAAACCAGTATATTGTCTATGTTTCAAACTAGCGTTTACACGACATAACCAACAAATCCTCAACGGAGCGCCCTGACGCTACAAAAATAGATAACCTACTTATAGATAGGCATAGTCTGCCTTCTGTTATTTCCAGATATATTTGGTTTGATAGTTCGATGAGAGAGTTGTTTCAAGCTTCAAAAATGTTTGCAAGCTCCAAATCACGTGGCAAGTGGCGTGGGTTGTCTACTCTGGTCTACTCTTCGCATAGCAGCCATAAACAATAAAAGTGACAGTATGGGCCATATGGGCTGTATGTGTGAATGGGTCATTCTGTGGTTCTACCACAGAGATCGACCTTGTCCATCGACACCATTCGACATAATGTGGACGCGGCTTAAGAATGACTTTTGTCCAGCTGAACTTCGAAATATGTTAAGACTTCCATGTAATGAGTATTGCATACGTTAGTATTTAGCTAAAACCGTAGAGTGATAAATATAGTATTATATTTATCACTCAACGCTAAGACATAATATAGAATTTGAATCATAAACAGTTACTTTAAGTCTGCTTTCAAGATATTCATACACATTTCTAGCTATTTTGCTTTCATTGGAACATTAACAAATTTATTTTTTACATTGTGGCACCGCACACCATTGCACACCATCGACACACATTAGAATTAGCATCTACTTTTGATAAAGTATTGTATATAGGTGCAAACCATGTGCAAACATCGTAGAGCAGTTTTTAAATAAGTCAATCACGCCCAGTTTATAGAAACTTCAAAATTTGGTGCATGATAAGTTTTGAGATCTAATTATTTTAAAATGAGACTTGTTCCATTTTTGCAGTTATTTTTGTTGAATAGTAAGATAAAAAATCCGAGATAAAAACATAATCATGTGAATTCTAAATAACAATATTTAAAAAATAAATCCCTAATTATTTTTATGTATTGTTAAATATTTTATAGTACGGCTATGGCTAACCATGAACTTTTTGACCAATCACAACCAGCCAAGTAGGGACGTCAAAAAATTGACGTTTATTTTATTTGTTTTTTACCTGAAAGGTTATCTTTGTAAACAACTAACACAGAGTTGATAACGTTACCGGCATTTACTGTGATTCGTGTCAAATATTGTTACACTTCTGCAATTTAAGTACTATAGAAAGTAGTTATGATTAACTTTTATATTTTAGGTTTAGTATTTTCCGTGACAATCAGTTACAGGTTTACATCTGCGGAAGCTTGCAAAGGATGTCTCAATCTTGATGAATACAATTTTGATAAAATAATTCCAAGATTTGAGACTGTTCTTGTTAAATTCGACGTGGCATATCCCTATGGCGACAAACATGAAACCTTTAATGCATTGGCTGCCGAAGTTGTCGATAATAAAAATTTTATATTAGCTGAAGTAGCAATAAAAGATTATGGAGAAAAAGAAAATGAAGAATTTTCCAAACGGTTTGGTATCAACTCCAAAGATGACTTGCCAACATTAAGACTGTTTGTCAGTGGTGAAGATGAACCTTTTGCCTTTGAAAAAAATATTCCTTGGAATAATGAAAATTTAAAAATGTTTATAAGAGATCATAGTAACATTTATATTGGATTACCAGGTTGTTTAGAACAATTTGATAAATTGGCTCATGAGTTTGGAAATAGCAATGATAGAAATACCGTTCTGAAGGAAGCTGAATCGGTTGCTAGCAATCTACCAACAGAGGTAATATATTTATATAGTCAGAGTTCTAAAAAGATTAACTTCTGTGTGTTAAAGCTTAAACAGTTTATGGTCATCATGTCTAACTAGGATAACCAAAGTATACCTAGTTGTTGATTTATAGCTCTCCGTTAATTAGTCTTGCTATTGTTAACTTTATTAACCTATTCTCTTTAATTATCAATATAATATATCAATTATTATTTTAGAGAGAACAAGAAATTGCAAAAATCTATATTAAATTTATGAATAAAGTCTTAGAGGTAGGAGATTCCTTTATAGATCAAGAAAAAAAACGTTTGGACAAAATACTATCTGAAGGAAAAGTGGCTGAAAAGAAGAAGAGAGAACTTTCAAATCGCCTGAATGTACTCAAATCGTTCAATATTCAAATTAAAAAATTAGAACTTTGATTCAAGTTGTTAATAATTTATTTGTTTTCTTTACCAATATTGTATGTTATTCTTTATTTTTTTCCATATTACCTTAAAAAGAAATAAGAGAAAAGTAATAGAAGTCAGTACATTTTTGTGATCCCCATAAGCTCTAACCAGTTTTACATTATACTTTTCAAAAATGGGCTGTTTTTACATACATTTGTGTGATTATGTGTTTGTATAATTATTTGTAAATTTTATAAATGTTTGAATATGCTAAACAAAACCAATTTGGTCAAAAGCTCACAGAAATAAACAAAAATAATTCAACAGTTCTTTCTGAAGAGCATGGATAAAAACAGTTAATTGTACTCTATTTTCTCCTTGCTTATTCTGTTGATTTTATAATTTCTTTAAAGTGGGAGTAGTGATAAATAGAGCATTTTGTAATGTGTTGAACTAAAAAATTATTTTATTTGTAATATTTGCATTCCATTAATAGACATTGATACTATTTATTACATTCTTCTGTAGTGTAATTTGGCATCAAATTGGTACATGATTCCTTGCACTATATGTTTTGCTATAAAGCAAATTAATGGTTTGACCAAAATTTGGAAGAAATCGTGTTTAGTTTATTTTTATGCCAATTTGATGCTATATTATTTTGACTGATTTAGTATGTTTTACTTGTTACTGATTATGTCCATCATAATATTATTTGTTATAAAAGTAACATTAATGATTATATTTAAATATTTGTTTTTTTTATTGTTTTGGTTATATATAATATATTTATATACACTACTCTTTTTCCTCAGTTAATACGTGTAGTTATTGCCAACTGTCCGAATCTCCGTATTTTGTAAAGAACACTCAAGCGAATTCTTCAATATTAGTATATGCTTTGTCAATTTTCCCAGTTTTTTTTGGCAGGGTCACTAGAGAGGGAAATTTAATTGCCGGAGAACAATAATGATATAAATCCAGCACCAGTATGGCGGACCCTATATCGTTTTTAGTCACGCAATAGGGCAAGTCTGGGTGATGTTATGCCCTGAGGATAAGCAAGCATTCTTTGCACAAAACGTGGTTCTCAATAGTTATTGATTTAGTGTTTTAATTACATAGATATTAAATATAATTGTTTTTCCCCAGGGGTACTGTCAGTTGGTGGGCATGCCCCATGATTCTTTCACATCTTACGTGCTCTGGTTAATCGGGTTTGTGTATATTATCTCTGGGTTAATCTCCGTCAGTAGCTATACCCGCTAGAAAGATAGCGTGGACTACAGTGTATCATGCATTTAAATGTTCGATTACTCTATATAGGTGTATATTATTTTGCATTAAATATGATTGGCTTATGTTAATTGTATGAAACATTTATTTTTTGCTTTTGAGCAAACTGTATTTGTTGAAACTGGTAAATTAAATTATTTATTTTACATAGTTGATTGTAGTGTCGTTTCCCTGATTATTTTTTTTTGTGTTTTGGAAGCCGTTCTGATGCCGAAAGCACTGCAGCCTATTGGCTTATTGTACTCTACTCCCACGTTTAGTCCACCCATCCAGTTATCCCCGTATCTTCGAGTAGACGATATAGGTCCATTGGATGTGTGCCATATACTTCAGGTGGCACATTGGCTTCTCCTAAGATTGTTTGTCTCCTTGAGTCCAGTGCCTCACAGTCAGATAAGATATGGGTTACGGACTCTGTCTCCATGCCACAAAGTCTGCAGCTGAGGTCCCCGTTATATAACCCTATTTTATGCAGGTGATCTTTTACCGGAGTATGACCCGTTAGATAACCTGTAATGATTCTTAGCTTATTCCTACTGATATTTGGTAGTTCTTCGGCCCGTTTCACACATGTGTCACCTATGAAGGTTTTACTGTGTACTTGCTTATTTGGAGTGTTCCTCAACTGAAGTCTATGTTGGCTTTGTACCCATTTTTGTATTTGCCCTCGGACTACCTTCTTTGTGGTCCCAAGAGCTGTTCCAACATATGATGTTGCTGAACCTCTTCTTGCGAGTTCCTGAGCTTGTTCATTTAAAGAAATACCATTATGTCCTGGCACCCACACTAATCTTACTTCAATGTGGTCTGCTAGTTCATTTAGCTCTTTCTGGCATTCTTCTACCAGTCTGGATGTTACCTTACGGCTGTTTAAAGCTGCAAGGGCTGCCTGGCAGTCAGTTAGTATGTTTATCCTATGTTTGTTAATTCTGACACATTCTAAGATAGCATAAATATCTGCCTGAAATACAGAGGTACGTTCTCCTAGTGAGAAGGAGCATCTTGTGTTTCTCGTTTCACTATACACCCCTGCTCCTGTCCCTTGCCCAATCTCTCTGACCCGTCTGTGTACCAGGTCTCTCCTCAGGTAAACTTCAGTTCGCTTGGGTCTTGCAAGTCCTTTCTGTTAGGTACCTATTTCTACCTCATATTTGGGACTGGGGAGAAGTTTAGTGGTCATATAGTCTGTTTTCATATCTAAGATGGCTCCACTTATGATGTCCTTAATGGTTATGTGTCCTTGACTATCTATTTTGTTGCTCAGGTTGCTTTGATGCCTAAAAAGTCCCATCCTTGCTTCCCCCATCATCACAATGTGTAAAGAAGGCCAAATAAGGCTTCTAGTGCTGCCGTTGGCGTGATTCTCATGCACCCTGCAATACTGAGACAAGCAAGTCTTTGCACCTTGCCTAGTCTCATCGTTGCATTCTTTTGTGTTGTGTTTGTCCACCAGACCAAAGACGCATATGTTATTGTGGGTTTAACCACTACTCTGTATATCCAGTATATCATTCGCGGACTCAACCCCCATGTTTTCCCACAAGTTCGTCTTGCCATCATTTAATGTGGCTTCCGATCTTGTTGCCATACTTGTTGCTACTTTTTCCATTTATTTGGTCCATGCTAATCTCGAGTCAATAATCACCCCGAGATATTTAACATCCATAAGGTCCCTTCTTTGGGTATTATAGTTATTCCATTGTCTAGGAAAGGGGAATGGTTTTTGTACCTACCTAGCATATATCTTGTTGTGGAATCGTTATAAATCTAACTATACAAAAATAATTTAAATAGATTCGTGAAGAAAGAATGTATTCGCCACATACATTTTAAAACGCTTCGAATTCGGAACGTTCGGAACTTCCTTTTTTAGAGGCTGTAAAAAAAAACTAATGGTATTTGGATCACAGATCTTGGATTGTTTGCTTAGAAGTGTATGTAAAATTAATTCTTGTATTGTGTCATCTGCTAGCGTTGTCTTTTGTCAATGTCATATTTCTTGAATGAAAAAGAAATTCGTTAGTTTATGTTAATCATTGAATAATTCAAATTAATAAAAAAACTCCTATATTTCGTTAATACAGAAAAAATGGGAGACACTCAAACACTGGTAAGCTTTTTATGTACCATATTCTTTTACAGAACAGCGGCGTGGCTATAACCTAAAATGCACATTTTACATGTTTTAGAATACAAGTACAGAAAGGGAAAGACAACAGAGCGAGAGTAGTGACACAGAATTTGACCCCCAATTTAAGCCTATTATCAGTTTGCCTGAAGTAGAAATATCTACCAATGAAGAAAATGAAATCGAATTATTGAAAATTCGAGCTAAGCTATACCGATATGATACTTCTGAACCAAATGGTGAATGGAAAGTAAGATCTTGAATAATATTGATTGTATTTAAAAGGTTTTGTGAGAAATATTTTATATAAGGTTCCATAACATAACAGTTCCTTGAGCTTTGAAACTTCATTAAGAGTTACGTTCTCCATTTAGTTCCATATTTGTAACATTCTAAATAGTAAACAATAATTTATTATATTCGGTAATTGCACCTTAGAGATATTTGTAGCAGTATAAAAAAAAGCATATTTAATTTAGGAAAGAGGAACAGGAGAATTGAAATTACTACAACATAAGGAAACACATGCAGTTCGAGTAGTAATGCGTAGAGACAAGACTTTGAAGGTTTGTGCCAATCACTTTATAACACCATGGATGGTGTTGAAACCTAGCAAAGGGAGTGATAAGGCTTTTGTTTATAAAGTAATGGTTGATTTTGCTGATGAAAAACCTACTTCTGAATGTTTAGCTATTAAATTTGGAACAGTTGATAGTAAGTATGCAATTGTAATGTAATAATATGATACAAGCAATAATCTCGACTTACAACAGTACATTTGTGACCTTTGTATAATGCATAAAGTAACTTATGAATAGATGAGGTTTTTTATTTTAATTTATTACCTAAAAACAAAACTTATATACAAAAATCGACATGTTTTGAGATTTTTCCACATTGAATTTGATTTTATGATATACTTATTTCATTTTCAGATGCAAATTTATTCAAAGAAAAATTTGAAGAAGCTAAGAACATTGTAGTGACAAAATGTGAACTGTACAATACCCAAAACGATAGAGAAAATGAGAAAGAATCTGAAGAACATGATTCTTCTTTAGAAAATAGTGTTAATGAAAGCAAAAACGATGAATCTGACGAAAAAGAATGTGTGGACTTAACTAAAAAGATAAGTGAGTTGGATGTGAAAAATAAGGAGGAAAAGTAAATTTTTGACATAGGCATTTTAGATTATTCTACACTTTTCCATCTTTGTATATTGAATATTAAATTGGTTTAAGATTAGTTTCATAGTTTCCCAAATTAAATAGAGTTATTCTTAATATGCTGCCAAACAAAGTACATTATGTATAATTCAACCTGAAAGTATATTTGCTTGAATATTGATTAGTAGTTTTATTACATTTTTTTTGTTCTTTTGACAAATACCATATTATAATTCCTTCTACAGCTACTATCCTAAAGAAGTTTACAAAATCTATCAATTCCCATATTACCATTAGGAACTTTTTAAATATTCTGTTTTTAATCTCTGTACATGTAAGTCTATAGGACCATGCCAAAAAGTTGAAAAAATATACACATTTTTACTGTTAACTTTTACATAATATAAAATATTCAAGCAATTGTACTTGCAAATTTGATATTTGCTATTTAAATAATGTACAATGTTTAAAAAAAGAATATCTACTGTTTACTTGAACAGTTAATACTCGAATTTTTTCTAAAATGCCTACACTATTTGTAGATATATAAACATAAGTGTGTGTGTGTTGTTTCCCATTGTATGTTGAGTATTATGAATTTCACACATTTCTTTTTATAGTAGTGAGGTTATTGAGGCTTGAAGATGGATGATTTTTTGAATGTTAGTTGCATTTCTTGGTAAACATTCCCAGAAAAGAATATACAGAATTCTATTTTTGTAATTTTGCATGTAGTTAACAGTTATTTGCGATTATAATATTAGATTTTATTACATAATTTCATTCTAAATAACGGTTTTTATTTCCAATACCAGATAGGTCATCTTCCTCTCCTATGTTTTTGTTGTTGATTGACAGAGATAGGCTAAAAGTACTTAAGTACTGAAACTATTATGCACAAAATGTACTTACGTATTAAGTACTGGAAACTATTACAGGACATACTTCACAAAAACATAATTTTTCAATAATAAATGTACCATTCTATTATCAAAATTTTAATATCTCTATCTTGTAAAATAGATGGTAGGATGAGTATCTAAAAATAAATGAAGATAAGACAAAATTAATGGTGTCAGGAAAAGAAAATACCCAAATAATGTAAATCTTGAAGGAAAACATGTAGAAAATTTTAAATACCTAGGAGTTAACATCAATAATAAAGGGAACCATGACATAAAAATAAATACAATAGAAAATGCATCAAAGGTGTACCATAGTCATGGGCGCCGGAAGGGTCAAATAAAGGGGGGGGGGGCATGTAAAGGTAGATTACAACTTTTATATTTTTATTCTCAAAAATACATATATATATATATATGGTTGACTTGAACTAAAACTTAACTCTAATGTTATAAATATGTATATGCCCTTTTACAAAAAATACATTTGTATGTACATGTGCCTTTCTACTGGGAGAAAAGTAATAGAATATTTCTCCTCTTTTGTGCAAACCGATATATTATTTTTTCAATAATTATGTTTTTATTTTTATTCACAAATTCTCGGTGAAAACTGGGCATACAAAGACCAGAAAGCCTTTCTTCACACATTGTTGATCTTTTTACACAACAAAGGGTACTAAAAGATCTTTCAATTGTTGTGGTAGGAGGTAGAACTATGAAAATTTTTAGAGCTTTCTTGATGTTTGGGAAAAAGCATAGTATTTTGTTTTGTAAATAATCAAAATCGGATATTTAATTTTCCAGAGGGGGAAAAGTGCCCTGCTTTGCCCCTCCCCCCCTTCCATCGCCCATGATCATAGTCTTAAAAAAACTCGTTCATTGGAAAGAAAGAAATCTCTATTAAAATGAAAATGACTATATAGAACTATTATATTTCTCCGTATATTATCTTTTGGATGCGAGAGCTGGGTACTGACGAAGAAGATGGAAAGCAAATTACAGAGTATGGAGATGAAATACTTACAGAAGATTGCAAGTATTACAAGGAGAGACAGAATACAAATAAACAGTAAGGGAAAAACCTCAATGCCCAACCAGTAATACAAATAATACAAGATCGGTAATTAAAGTGGTTTGGACCACGATACACTTACTCACGGTATTTCCTTGCGCATGTAGCCGACAGCGTGTGAAGTAATGTGGGAATCTCAATAGGTGATGTACAATGCTAAATATATGGGAAATAATCTGTTTGTGTTTAATTTTCATACATATTTCCACTTTATGAATGATTATTTAAATGCGACATGGTTTTTCAGAAATATTACTTTATTATCAGTAACTTAGTTATATTTTTTTGGTAAGTACAATGATCCTGGGAGTTGACAATGTACAAAACGTGTAGAAATATGTAGGTGATATATTTTTTACATTTTAAAAAGATTTGAAACAAATATTTATGGGTGGGCATAATTAAAACACACCCTTATATTATAATGAATATTTTATATTTCATATTTCTACCATTATATTTTATTTATTATACAAGACTCCTTAACAAAGGTGTCACTGGGATACGAAACAAGCCAAAGGCGAGTTTCGTATGGTTAATGCGAGTGTATTAACCATTACATGAAACTTGCATACACTATTTTTTCTACGAAAAAGAAATTTGATTTGAAAAAAATATATATAAAAAATGCACAAACCGGGTCTCGAACCAACCTACGGTCCCGTACATTAAACTAATATAATATAAAACGTATGTTACTGTTATACAAAATTAGTAATAAATTATTGTAAACAAAAATTAATAAGTTTAAATATGTATTTACCTGGTGCTCACTATTTATTTTGGTCTTTTCTCGACATTTTACAGAAAATATTGGGTCTGCCTACTTGGTTATTTAAAAATCTAGATTTCTATTGGTCAATTTTTCAGTTTCATAATTAAAACCAGTGTTATAATGAGTATCATTATAAAACTGAAAATTGGTGTTTAATTAATAATTTATAGTATAGGAGTAGAAAAAGCTTATATTTAGAATAATTCATCGTAATCGTAATCAGCATACCGTGAGTAGGTGTATCGTGGTTTGGACACTTAAAAATATTAACCAACAACATGCCAGTAAAACAGATATGGGGAGCAAAAAGACATAAAATCAGAACCAGGGAAGACCAAGGAAAACATGAGACGATAACATAGAACAAGTTTTGAAAAGCAAAGGTATAACTTTAGCGGTAGCACGAACCAAAGCAAGAACACAAGGGGAGCTTTTATATACAATAACTAAGCTAAGTTTTCCCACCGTACACCTTCAGGTAGATAGGCTTAGATTATATATACAGGGTTGTCCTTTAGTAATTGTACATAGAAGTACAGTACAATCTCCACTTCAAAATATTGCGATTTAAACCAACTAGCCTTAGTAAAATGTTGATATTAAGAGAGATACCTACAGGGTGTTAAACATGAAATTTCAATTTTCGTTTTTTACAATCAACGCTTTTTAACGTATATGCACAAAAATTTTAGGTTGAGGGTTTTTGGATGTGAGAAATCATAATTTTGTGCCTATTTTGTAAAGGGCGCCACACAGGCCACGTATGCTTATCGTTCGCACTACATTTTTCGGACGTAAATTCATTGAATAATAATCATGCAGTTAATCACTAAAATGTGATTATCTCTAAAACCGTTAAGATTTTGGGGATACCAACAAGTATACCTTTTATTTGTTGTAATAATGTGGTTTAAATTTAGTCCAGAACAAGGCCAAACCTTGAAAATAGGTCGGGCCGATGCCATTTTTTTTAATTTGCAGGTATTGATGGCTACATTCACCTCTCAAAATCTCATATATGGAGAAATGCCCGCAAGGCCCGGAAAATGGCCCTCGGAGCCCAAAAACGTTTTTGGCCGATATCTTCCAAAATATGGCACTTAGAGATTTGCGGTTTTGATAGAAATGACGAGCAGTTCAATACCTACAAAAATGGTCCCCATGTTTTTTTTCGCTAACCCAATATTTATTGCAAAAAAGGGGTCGCGAAAATTATCATGCTTGGAAAATAAAAATACGGCATTTTCGTAGCCAATGTGTGAGCCAAGGGGACTGGATATACACGTATCTTGATTTTTTGAACTTCGAGGGTCAATCGTAGATGGCGCCACTAGTTTTCTCCCTCATCACGTAATTATCCCGGCAATGAAGGTGCCCCCAATAACTATCTGTTTCCTGAAAATTTTTGGAGTTGAGAACGCTGTTTTGTACTCTCGGCCTGATCCTTGGAGCTCTTAGGTCTTCGGCAATGTAGCCTAGAGGTCTGCCAATTTTTGGCAAGTCATTTTCAATAATTCGGCAAAAAAGTTTTTGAAAAATAAGATTTATTTTTGAAAGTATATGAGAATTGGAACACACATTATCTCAGATGGATGTTGCTGGCTGACATCATCAACCCCCTCTCCATCCATGCCTTCTGTTTCTTCCTCTTGCTCCTCTAGCTCTCTATCTTCACCTCCACCAATTTCTGCTCCTCCCTCTGCTTGATCAGCTGATACAATCACATCTTCATCCTCATCCTTGTAATTAGAACACGGGCCTGAATGACATGAACCACAAATAATCGAGCACTTCAGTCCTGCTCTCTTACATGGCGGGAATTCCCAAAATTCTGGGGGCCCAAAAAAAAACCAGTGACAAGATATTATAGATGCAGATTTCTCCTTTCAAATGAACTTTGAATCATAAAAAAATATGCATTTTTACCCGAGTAATTAGAAAAATTGTCCATCCGCTCAGAAATTAAGGAGCTGAGAGCGCCTCCCGAGATCCAGGTCAGATTTAAAAAATACGGCGCGCGTTTGTGGCCCGTTATCTCGAAAACCACCAAATTGACGACGAAAACGATAGGGACCATTTTTGTAGGCATTGATCTGATCTTCATTTCTGTCCAAATCCGAAATCTCTAGGTGCCATATTTTGGGAGATATGGACCAAAATAGTTGGGAAAATGGATTTTTGGGCTCTTCAGGGTCTTGCGGTCATTCCGCCATATATGAGATTTTGAGAGGTTAATGTACACATCAATACCTACAAATTAAAAAAAAAAAATGACACCGGCCCGACCTATTCTCAAGGTTGATACCCTTATTTACTGGACTAATTATTTTTTACAAAAGTAGCGCTGATGTGAAAGGCAAAAAAGTTTTGCGTACGTTTATGCCGAATACGTGGCCTATGTGGCGCCCTCTACAAAATACATCGAAATAGATACAAAATTATGATTTCTCATATCAAAAAACTCCCAACCCCAAATTTTTGTGCATATACGTCAAAAAGCGTTAAAGTTATTGTAAAAAACGTAAATTAAAATGTCATGTTCAACACCCTGTATCTCTATTGATATCAACATTTTATTAAGACTGATTGGTTTAAATCGCAATATTTTGATGTGAAGATTGTACTGTACTTCCATGTACAATTACTTAAGGACCACCCTGTATATATATATATATTTTATTTCAATGGTATAATAATAAAACGCATACAACTAAAGATAATATATTAAACTATTTAACATAACAAACGTATGGCACTTTTACTGAAAACAACGATTAGTCGTCAAGTTTATTGGGTACGAGAAGATTTTGATTGGATAATTCTAATAAGGTATCGTATATAACTTCTTTCTTGGAATTCTCTATATCTTCGGGAGTTGCGTGCTTGAGTAAATAATGATCGTCAAACAAATATTTCCGATGGAACTGTTCGTCGCACACTTGACAGCGATACCTGGGATTGCCGTGTTGGCTCATATGGAAGTCCAATTCCTCTTTGGTATAGAATCGTTTCCAGCATACGTTACACCTAAAATACAATTAATACATAATATTAATAGTTATTTAACCAACAATCGAGATATTAACGATAAGTCTATGTAATCTTTGATACACAGGGCTTTTGGTCTGTCCAAACTTTTTTCTATTGTCCTGTACAGCTTATGGTTATAAATGACCGAAATTTTGTATTAGCTCAGGTATATTTATGAAAATTTTAGGAAATACTAGTCCAGTAAATGAAGGGACAAAGCTCCTGGAAACTTCACTTTGGGCTCAAATTGTATATAGTAGATATCGAGGTAGATATACTAGACTATATTTAGATTATTCTGTTTTGAATTAAAAAAAAAAGGTTTAATTACTCTCTCATACATTGAAAAAGACTATAATTAACACTTTATTTTCTCCGAAGTTGCAAAATGTTCTAGTAGTGGAAAAAAATAGCGGCAGAGATAAAACAGAGTGGGCAGGAAAAGTAGACTTGAAATTACTTCCTCTACAAAGGTGTTTTTTACCATGAAATTTATTTTGGCTAACGGTATAAAACTTTTCGCTGATTTGCACCAGCTATATTGTAAATAATGTTTACCTGTGAAAGATAGTATCTGCTTCCAAATGCGTTTTTTCGTGTCTCTTCAAACTGGGCCATCTTTTATACGTCAAGTCACAGTATTCGCAAGCAAATCTTTTGACCACCAAATGTGTTTGAAGGTGCACTTTCAATTTTTGAATACCATTATAGTATTTTCCGCATATTTTACAAGGCAACGGATCATCTATTAAATAAAATAATATATTGAAATTACAATAACATTCCAGGTAAATATTAATGTACCTGTATTTTTAAACCGAAGAAATTTCCCAGGAACTCTACATTTTACGTTATTCTCTGCATCCCGTTGTTTTTCTTCTTCATGTCGTTTGAGGTGATTCCTCAGATAATCCGCTCGACCAAATAATTGGTCACAAAATTCGCATTTGAACCGCTCAACTTCCATATGTTTTAATCTAAAAGTAAATCACACGTCACATTTCTAATGGGCTCGTTTACTAAAATTTTTAAGTCATTTTTAAATGTCGTAAAACAAAGTACTAACGATAAAAATATGATTATGAAAATTTCATGTCAATAGAATATGCCGTTCTCCTAATACAACCAATTAAACAAGCATACCGTAGCGGGGCGAAGACTATGACTGTGACGTCACCGCATATGAAAGTTAATGTGCACAAACATTACGCTTCTGACTGTAACATGCCTCGCGTAGACTTTATTTATTTTGAATTACTCGCAAAATTTTGTGTGGATAAAATAAAATGCGTGGACCTAATTTTAAAAAAGCAGACTAATTAAATCTCCCAGAAGTGGACTTGCTAATGATTGTGGAGTTTTTTAATCAAAAACACGAGTTTATTAAATTATAATTTTATACTATGTGACACATCGTTTTTGGCTGTTTGCCGGTCAGAATGATTAAAAATGTCAATATTTTCATAACTACATGCTCTCTCAAATGATATACAAAGTTACGGAGATAATGCTATAGGTTACTCAGTAAAAAATTGCAATTTTTTTAACTGCACACTGCCCAATTAAAGGAGCTTCTCCAAATGCTATTTATGATTAATGTGTAGTGGAAATTAAATCACCAATGTTGAAAAGAACAAGAAAAACTTATTTTGATGGAGCGAGTAATATTAGTTCCAAATGTTTACATCAGATTCAAATGCACATGCACCTCACTGGTAAAAAAAGCGATATTTGTTAGAGCTGATCCGGACTTTGAATCAAATAAAATAATTTTTTTTTAAATATATAATATACGCCAGTTTTGTTGATGATCTACTAAAAAAGATTACCTGTTTTTTGGAAAAAAGCAGTACCTATTTAATAAAATTTAATTTGTGAAGAACTGACCCATTATTTTATTGAATAATTTTGAACATTAATTACACCATAAGCTATAAGAACAATATTATTTAGGTCCTTTTTTCAATTTAGATTAATACAAGCATATGGTTTTCAATAACCCGTATTTTATAATGTAATTTATAACAATTCTTATTGAAGAAAAATGAAATCCTAAAAATACACAAACAAAGTATGTTGACCTATCAGTGAATGCTTTGAGTCTTTTTATGCTTTTCTGCCATTGCTTCCGTTTTTTTTGCATCCTTATTAATAGAAATAAATGTTTTGGTTAGATGTTTTAATCGTAGTACTTTTACATTCTGGTTCATTGTGTCGAATAGTTTGAATTATTTCTTAACGTTCTTAACTCACAAACATAACACTGTTTAGAGTTTGCTAAAACGTATAATAAAAAATAATAAGCATATAAGCAAGCTAAGTACTATTACTAGCTAAGTAGTCATCTAACCGAAAACCGATCGGCGCGGTATCCGCTTTCTGAACGAGAGATTTCATATGCGATGACGTCACGCCTGAAATTCGGAGAGGAGCGCTGTTTAATGTTTACAATTTTTTTAGGCGACTTAGGAGTCTCGCTGACATCTAATTTTTTGCAGAGCCTCAAAATGATGTGCTCTTCCTAATGGTAAAATAAAAAAAAATTTGTAAATGAGCCCATTATTTGCATATAATTAAATTTACATTATGTAGGATGTTTTATTATTGAGGTTGATCTATTTTTTCTGTTCAACATGACAATCTGATACTTTATTCCAATTAGGGAAAAATTTCTGAATGGGTTAAAAGCTTCTCTCATCCGAAAATATCCTAATGCATTGATAATAGCCAAACAGTGACATTATTTACCTGTAATGAGCTTTTAATGCACTATCATTTTTAAAAATTTTGGGGCACTTATCACACATAAGTCTGACATCCGCATGAGCAACATAATGTTCCTTCAACGCAAATTGGGACATGAATTCATCTCCACACAATCCACAAACACACATAGTTGATTGCTCTTCAAACGATTGATATTCCATTCCTTCCACATCTTCTATCGATCTAAAATATTAACAGTTTGGGTATTGGGGTTACATTAACGTTGACCTAAAAGATCTTTGTTGGTTTCTTTTACTCAGATCCGGTGAGAGAGATGGCCAAGAAAATTTTATTTTTTTTGTAATTTGATTATAGATTCAAAGAGGTGCAAACTAGAAGCCCCAAAAAGGCAAACCATAGCAATGTGCAATTTGCACAGAGAGAAAACAGACCAGTGGTACCATGAAACTACTGCTTTTTAATTGTTAAAACAATGCCTGTTCAAGTCAGTAATAGTGATGAGATCTTTGCCTATGGTTACAATGTAAAATTGGTAACTACTCTAGGTTACACTAGTGTCATCAGCAAGTGAATTTGCCATTAATTGGGGTACACTTTACAATTTGCTCATACCAGGTCAAGGTAACATTCAAACCATTTTAAAGGAATACCACTTACAACTCACTAGCTTCTTCTTTTATTTGAATAATAGTGGAATCATTCAATTCATCACCAGTTGCCAATATAGTTATATTTGGGTTCAAATTACTGTTGTTCTGGGAACTGCAAGCTTCCATAAATTTTTCCCCCAATATCTCATCACTTACAGTAGCAACTAAAAAAGTATATTATTAAATCAGAATGTGAATAAAAAGCAAGTAAAAGGCTTAACCTTGTGTTTTTTATTAAAATTTTGTAATTATAATTATTAGCATGATGATATCCTTATCATACTATACCTGGAATAAACTTCAGATTTCCTATTCCATCAAAACTATCTTCTTGTTCCAAGCTATGATTGCCAGAATCTTCTTTGTATCTATCAATACTTGGTTTTAAGGCTTTGTTGGTGGAATTAAATTTTATATAAGAATGGTCATGATTTATAGTCTTTGTTGCATGCTTTTCACTACTAGGTACATCTGTAAAGCATTGTTTTACGTCTAAAATATACAACAAAATTTCAATTTAATTTAGAGGAATAAATTTTTTTTGATGTTTCACTTCTTCATGTAAGGATTGCTTACATTAGGTACTACTTTACCAAAAGCTAATTTTATGTTGTACTACCAAATCAAAAGTGGAATTAAACAAAAAAAAGCAATCAAAAGATGTATAAATCATACATTTAATTTATATAGTTTATTGCATTAAGAGTGTAAGTTGTACCTAATTTAAAAAAACTGATTATAAAATTTATTTACCCTCATCTAACACAATTTGTATATTTTCAATTTTAGAATCAAGCTTAATGTGTTCAATTACATCTTGATTATTTCTTAGGTGTTCTTCAATCTCAAGGCATTTATCTATAAACTCGACAAAGCTTTTTAATGTATTATAACATACAGCACAAATTTTATCACCGTCAGACAAAGAATGTTCCTAAAAACGAAAAAATCGTGAATCAGATATATAATCATCATTAACTAAGCCAACCATTTGAGGAACATACTGAAGTAAAACATCATTTATAGTTTGTTGGGGAAAATATTTTTCAAAAATTTCATAGGATTCATCAACGTCGGCGATGGACAGACAAGTTCTGCAGGTAAACCTTTCCATGCTAAGAAATTTAAAATTGTTCACAGCACCATAAAACTCATCAACTCAAAATTATCCACAGTTTGTAGTCTTATGAAAGAACACGAAAATCAAAAATCTCACAAGATTCCACAATTTCTGTCTCACAGAAAGCACAATCCCTTTTTATCATGGATCAACATGTCCGACACGACACGACCATTATGTCATAGCATGTACGAAACTTCTTGTAATTTAAAAATCCGTGATTAAGCTGTTACTCAGCTACTTTCACTATCACAGTCATTCGAGGTCTTCAGCCACTGTTCCATGGCCATCTTGTGTTCTAGGTGGCCATGACTGTTCACTTCACTGTAGCGTAGAAATAGTCGAATATACTTATATAAGATAAGTTCTAAATTGTCATCTTTGTTGTGTTACCGTGTTGTTACCTTTAATTATGATCAGACTGATGAGAGACAACATTTTTCAAGAGAACAGCTTGAAAACTTGATTTTTTTGTACGCAAAAGGCCTTAAGCTCTTCATCCATACCATTTACGTAGATTCTTTTCTCTTGACGCTTCTAAATGTCAATGTCAATACTGTCAACTAGACGTCTTCTGAATGTCAATCATGTCAATTTTCAATCAAACCACATGTGCACGAAAAAATATTTATTTTATGAAGTTTTGATAATAAAAAATTAATAAAATGGGTAAACCAAAACAAAAAGCGAACCAACCCTTGAAAAATTTACCTTTAGAACAAGATATTCAAAACGTGAAAATAGCCAAAAGTAAAAATAGATCGAAAATTCGTCTGAGAAAGGATGAAGAAGAGCAAGTGAGTGTCTTTATTGTAAATTGTAATCGATTTCGTATTGAATATACCAGCAACCAAGGAATGAGATTGAATACTCGTATTTGCAACTTTTAATTTAATGTTTAAAGTTCTCAAATAAAAATGTGTTTTTTTTAGTTTGTGGACGCCAATTTATCCAGAAAAATTTTATCGGCAGCACGTTCACAGCAAAGAGAATTGGAAGGTACCTTGCCTTCTAAGCCAAAAGGTAATTTAAATATAAATCTAGATTCAATGGATACTGATGATTCAGAAAGTGATGTTGATGATACAATTGATAATACTTATTATGAAAACATTGAAATTAATGAAGATGATGAAACAGCTATCGAAAGATTTATGAGTAAAAATCCAGTACCTCGTAGAACACTGGCAGACATTATAATGGAAAAAATAACTGAAAAGCAAACAGAGTTGGACACTCATTTTAGTGATGTTGGTTCTATGCAATTACAAGATCTTGATCCTAGAGTTAAACAGATGTATGAGGGAGTCAGAGATGTTCTTAGAAAATACAGAAGTGGTAAATTACCAAAGGCTTTTAAAATTATACCAAAATTAAAAAACTGGGAACAAATACTATATATTACTGATCCACCAACTTGGTCAGCAGCAGCAATGTATCAAGCTACTAGAATTTTTGCATCTAATTTGAAAGAAAATATGGCACAAAGATTTTATAATTTAGTTCTACTTCCTAGAATCCGAGATGATTTGGCAGAATACAAAAGATTGAACTTCCACTTGTACCAAGCTTTAAGAAAATCATTATTTAAACCAGGTGCTTTTATGAAAGGTATACTGTTACCTTTATTGGAAAGTGGGAATTGTACTTTAAGAGAAGCTATTATAATAGGGTCAGTAGTCGCTAAGAATTCAATTCCAATATTGCACTCATCAGCTGCACTCCTAAAAATTGCTGAAATGGATTATACTGGGGCAAATTCTATATTTTTAAGAATATTTTTCGATAAAAAATATGCTTTACCTTACAGAGTGGTTGATGCAAGTGTGTTTCATTTTACAAGATTTCAAATGGACAATAGAGAATTGCCAGTTCTATGGCATCAAGCCCTCCTAACTTTTGTTCAAAGATATAAGGCCGATATATCTACTGAACAGAAGGAATCTCTATTAGAGTTATTGAAGAAACAAAGTCATCATACCATAACCCCTGAGATCAGAAGAGAATTACAACATGCTAAATGTAGAGATGTAGAAGATGCTGAGCCTGCAATGGATTTTGATTAACAGTGTATTTTGTAACTTTTGTTATGATTATAACATTATAATCAAAATAAAGTGTTGAAATAATCCTTCTACTAAATCTTGATCATGAACTAAAGAAGCATCTTTTAGATTTACTGTTCACTAGTCCCCTTGTATGGTTCATTTTATGTACTTTTCACGTATAGGATATAATCCAGAAGTAAAATGAAACTTTTACCATGTAAGTATACATTCTTCAATCAACTTGAAGAGGTTTTCCTTACCACAACGCATTTTTTACTTTAGTATCTGTTTTTAGATGCATATATTTTTCTGTTTTCTTATCAAGACTTTTAAATTTTCAATATTATAATTGTTCATTCTGTTTTTAACCCGCTATGAGCGAATCGCTCACAAAATTTTTTTTTCGCAATAAAATTGTCGAAACTAATACAATAACCTCAAGCGTCACAGAATGCCTTTAGCATCATTTTTAAGAAGAGCTGGTAAATTAGGGACCATTTGGGGATTCGAGATGAAGCAGAGCCTCTAGAACTCGTATCTTAAAAAACTTTTGATTTATGAATTATTTTTTATTTAATTTCTTTTTATTTTGTTGTGTTTAATAAATAAAAGTTGGTTGGTCCATGAGACTTTTTTTTATGTGTAAATATAAACATATATTATTTCATGCATGCTGATATTCATTCTTCAACGTTATTAGTGAAATTGATGTAGGTAAGGGAAACGCTCACACGCGTGTAACGACGTTAAGAAAAAAGGTGCGTGTCATGGCGGGTTAAGTCAACGTATGAAAATAAAATAAAAAATAACAATATTTCATCTTTTAATTCCATTTAATTTATAAGAACTAAATAAAACATAGATATAAATTGAGTTTAATTTACATAGAAATTATTTTATCTTTAACTAAGCATTATATATACATCTTTAATGAAACAAGATTTGAAGCAAAATCCGCCTTATTTTAATAAAAATCAACTGATTCAAGTAAAAATAAAAAATGTTTCTTTGAAAAATATTTGGAATATCATTTCTTTTCAACACTAGACTATCTTGGGATAGACATAATTTCAGCACATTAAGTGCAGAACATACTTTTCCCAGTTGTTTTAATACAGTCTTCGGTCACAGATAATTGTTCTTAAGTATGAAGATCGAGCGCAGCTCGAATAATTTGTTCAACTCAATTTTTTTTGTCAAATTTTAAAAAATGTTACTAAATGAACTTGAGAGTAAATAGGTTTACAGCCAGTTCTACACCAATATTGTGATAAAACGAACATTTTTATTTATATAGGATGAAATTTAATCTAAATATTGTTTCATTGTTATAAATTATTGTGTTTCTCTATTTTGACAACTCCTATATCAAATAATTAGAGTTTGATTTATATCACTTCAATATATTGTTCTACCTAATCTTCCATTACTACATTAAGTGAACATTCGCTTTCTGATTGTTCATTTTCTTTCTTGTGTTCTTCAAGACTCTTACTTCCATCGTGAGGGCTGCTTTCACTTATAGATTCTTCATTTTGATCATGTTCGTGATTACTGTCATTTAGTTCATTTAAACTGACCGGTTCAGTTATTTGTTTGTCTTTAATTACACATTCCTTTTCTTCATTCAATTCCAAGCCTTCTTTATTAGTTTTCTCTCCTTCGGTAGATTCTTTTTCAGTTTGTAAATTACCGTTCTCAATTGCCGCTTCCATACTAGAATTTTCATCCATTCCAAGTATATATTCTTCTTCTCCTTCTTTATCCGTTTCAGTGACCTCTGTTTTTAAAATAACTACTCGGGTTGACTCGATTTCTTCTCCATTTAAATCATCATCTTCCAATTCTTCGTCATCTTCCTCGTCGGTGCTCCACTCAACTTCAATTCTTCTTCGGTTAACTTCTACTACATCAACGTTGGAATGATTATCAACGATTGATTCTATTTCTTTTTCTAAATTTTCTACATGATCATTTAAAATGTGGGATTCCAACAGTATTTGTCTTGCATAGGTAGCATTGCAAATATTACAAGTGAATTTATTTGCCACACATTCATGGAGGTCTGTATGTGTTTTCAATTCTTGTTCGTTTGTGAATTTCTTCCAACAAGTAGAACATCTACAAATAAAACGGCAAATTGTTGTTGAGTTAGAATCATATGAAAAACTTTTTTATTATTAATTTTAGGAAGAAAAGTTATTCTTCATAAAAAGCTCTGCATTATCTAAAACCACGTTGCATAAATCGGCCTTTACTCTTGAGTAAAACTCATATTTTTTGCCAAACCTCGTATAAGACTAAAAAATTTTGATATTTGATGACTGTTTTATAGGTTTTAGATGATGTAGAACTTTTTTCATAAAATTAATAATCAAAAAGTTTTCCATATGATTCCAACTTAGGACTTAGGAGGACATATTAAATATAGAGAATGCGACAATATTAAATTGTATCATTACCCAAACGGTAAAAATTATTGTCAATATACTCACATATATGTGAAATCTGAACGTTTATGAGTTTTCTCATGGGACATTTTTGTACGATGACAACTTAGTATTATTCCACAATAATCGCACTCATATCTCCTCAAACTATTATGGATTTGTAAGTGAACAAGTAATTCTTCTTTTGAAGATGTTTTAATAGAACAAAATGTGCAAGCGAATGAATCTGAAAAATATAATTTTATATTCAAAATGTCATTTACAACTGTGAAAATTACCTGTATTATTTGACACTTTACTGTAAATTCTCTTTGCAGGATTTAGGAAAGGATTCTGTTTTGCATAATGAATTTGTTCGTGCCTTTGCAAATAATCCAACCGTCCATAACCCACACCGCATTCCTGGCAAACGAATGGCGTGTCTGTTGAATGACGAACTCTAAAAAATAAAGAGTTAATGGGTAGATACACTTGTATGTTATGTCCAAACAGCGAAAGCACTCACGAGAAAAAGAAAAGACATTTTGTGCCCAACTACCACATGTATGTATGTATAAATTCCTTACCTGACATGTACTTTTAAAGAATTGCTAGTGCTGAACTTTTTATGACAGGCTCCACATTCGAAATCTTTAATTTTAAGATGAACGGACTTTATGTGCTGCTGGAGAGCACTGGCATAACCACACTTGAGACTGCAATGGGGACACTGCAATTCAGCTTTTCCCATATTTTTTAACAACATACGGATTCTTGACATCATTTGATGCAAAGGCACGTGTTTCTCTAATTGGATTTTTTTTTGAAACGTTGCTCCACATTTCACGCAACAGTATTTTTCCGGATGGATCGTCCTATGAGAATTGAGTTCTACAATAGTGGGAAAGCTGAAAATGTAAAAACAGGGCTAATGCAGTTAATACAGAATGAATAAGGGAAATATCACAAGCATAAGATAGAGATGACTAGAAATAATACAATAGAATTGTTTAAAACACTAAAAAGGATGGTTTCAAAATACGTAACCAATAAGGATTTTTTTCAACAGAGATCTTGATAAAAAATTATGTCGGTGTCTTTCTTGACCTCCAAAAGTTAAACAGGTTAAAAAAATTAGAAGGAACAAGGTTTAGTATTAGTAGTAGTAGTAATCAATTCAATATTTGAACTAGCTTCAAATCTAACAATACGTCGAGATCTATACTAACAAAAACGAAACCAAAAAATGAAGAACAATCTTCAAAAAATTGCATATATTAGATATCTTGTGAATGCGACAAATTCTATTCAGGTGAAACATCTAGACCATTCAAAGTCCGAATAAGTGAGCATAAAAATTATATTAAAGATAGGGAGTTCTTTAAGTTAGGTATTTGTAAACATGCTTGGGAAGAGGGGCATAAAATTCAATGGGATTCGACAAAAATAATATTGAAAGAGCCCAATAATAAAAGACGAAAAATCAAAGAAAGTGCTTTAATACAACTAAATGCAGATAAATGTGTAGCTAGTATTTCAGCCGAATGTAGTCAAATTTGGTGACCAATGTTAGAAAGAGAAATTTCCAATAATCAATTACCTGCGTTATCAGGATAGCATCATAAGTTTTTATCCAGGTTTTCTTATGATTTATCATTGGAATAGTTTTTAATCAATACACACTTCAATATACAAAATCACCAAACTGAGTTATACATGTTTTGAAAACAAAAATAATCATACACAAAAAAGTAACAACAAACGCGTTTTATTAACATTTCCAAAATAAGCGGAAAAAAGCGCTATCCCAATAAAAACCGCTCTTGGAACGTGCATTTCACTGGATTCCATTTCTAGTAGACTATCACATCGTTAGAATGTCAAAATTAAATATTTTATTTCACATTTTACCAGAGATGTGATCTAATATGAATGGTCCTTAATAAAATTTGACAACTAAGTTTTGTAGTCTTGAACTTCAAAATATTATTGATTGTCTAGTTGTCACATTTTTTCGTTGTGTCAGATAGGGACCAAAAATTATTTTATTACTAGTTAATCTTGACAACGGTAGCTGGAACGCTGCCGAAACGTCGAAATAAAAAACATTATTGTGATTGATTCCCAAAAAATAAGAGAAAAAATAATAAATATTGCCACACGGAACTTACAGAAGATATGTAAATACAGGGTTAATGCAGTTAATACAGAATAAAAAAAACAAAATATCACAAGCATAAGATAGAGATTACTGTAGAAATAAGACAACACTAAAAACGATGGTTTCAAAAAATGTAACCAATAAGGATTTTCTTGAACAGAAATCTTAATAAAAAATATGTCAGTGACTTTATTGACCTCCAAAAGTTAAACAGGTTAAAAAAATTAGGAGAGTTAAGTATCCAGAATAGCAGTCAACAAAAAAGTAGTAAATAAACTAGAACAGTGCCATTGTTTAAAGAAGATTATAAATAGCTTTTATTTCATATTTACAGTGACTTCTAACGTTGATTTCTAGCAGATATATATAGTTAGTTCGGTATTAGTTATTTAATAATTGTATTGTTGTAGTACAACCTGTATATTAATTTATAAATAAATTTTTAAAAACAAACATTTTAATTTAAAAATTAAAACTGGAGCAAGGTTAAGTATTAGTAGTAGTAGTAGTATAAATTATATTTTCAGATGTTCACAGAATTTAACAAAGTAGTCAAGGCTGGTTATATTTAATTCTCTAATACTATCCACTTCACTTAATGCTCAACAGTATTATAACTATAAAGAAATTAGAAACAATTCAAAACAATATTTGTTAGTTTTAAGCACCTTTCATAATAAAGAAAATACTTACAAATCTTCACATAATTCACACGCATATCCATGGTTGCTTTTATGTTTCACCATATCTTTATATCGGATGAATTTCATATTACACAAACTGCATTTAAAAGATTGTTCTTCAGCAATTTTATGTGCTGAGGTTAAATGTAATTTAATGCCTCTAAGAGTTCTATAATCTGTCATACATTGTGGACATCTCAATAATTTTACTAATTCTTCTGGAACATAAGAATGATCAGCTTGTATAAATTTCAAATTGCTTTCGCTGTCTTTTTGTGGTATTTCAGGTAATATACAATCTTTTGAAGTTGAATCAGTTATTTCAGTAGATACGTTATCCATTGTGTGTTCTATAAACATTTCAGTTTCATTATAACTTTCTATATTTTCAATTGGCTCGATATCATTTAGTTTGTTATTTGATTCACCGTTTGTGTCAGTTATTGTTGTTGTGTTTATAGTTTCATCATTTGTTACTAGTTGATTATCAGATGTTTTTGTCTTTCCGTACTTCCTCACTATGAATGTTTTGCCACCTATATTCGGTATGCCCCACTTAACACCAACGGGCTCTGTAAAAAGACAAAAATTTAAGTTTTACTCAATATGTTATTATTATAATAAGAATAAATTACCTTCTGTATTTTTATCTTCTTTTTCATCATCTGAAACTATTAATAAATAATTATTAATCAACAATTGGCAGCAGCAGTTTATAAATATGATACTTGGATAATTTAGATGTCAATATAAACAAAATTTTAAAAAATTTACCTTTCAGAATTTCTATTTTTGGTTTCCTCCCCCGTTTTTTTGGTATTATGTCTGATATATTATCTGGCTCATAGTCCTGGTCATTATTTTCCTTAATAATAGCTACAAAAAAATTGCTCAATTCTCTTTATTGTTTAAGATGATGTCTTTGGAATAGAGTTCACGCATATTTCAGATTTTGCTTAGATATTAATTTGTAATAGTAAAGTTGATATCAAAAATAACTAATAATAGGAAATAAACCAGTTTCCATTGGAAATTACTTCCAAATTTTAATGCACTTTCCGACCACCACTCGAGGATTTCCGACCGCTATGATGATACATGTGATGTCATACCATTTAAAAGACGTTGATTTACACTCTAGAACAATGCAATACTTGGAATACAAAGTTTTTTTGCCGGTTTTATCCATTTTCGAAGCTTTCAGAACCAAATTAAATTAGGTCACAAAAACTCAAAGTGTGATACATGAATAAGAACGTAAACAAATGGAGTGACGTCAACGGATGGGGCAGCCATCTTTATGACGTAAAGCGCGTTTTGGCGGACTTTCAAATTTTATGATTTTTAAAGTCGTTTTAAAAGTAAAGTTTATATTGTTTTGAAAAAATAGGCATGCATGGTGTTAGGAGACCTGATAAAGCGTCAATTCCCACCAATAGCAAAATTTATGCTTGTACCCTATTGTATATATTAATGCTTGAAAGCCAAAAGGACCAGCAAAAATATTCACACTATGATATCAGTAATATCTATTACTACACTGCTTGCATTTTTCTGGATTTTAAAACTTTGGGATAACTTAGGTTAACAACAATTTAACAATTTATTTTGATTCTGCATTAATCAACCTGAGCAACAATTCTGGTGCTTAAATTGTACACAGTGTCGTTTATGTCATTTTGGATTCAAGCATCATAGGATATAATAATCAAAACCAAAACTTACAGTTTTTTCTAGGTCTTCCCCTCTTTTTAGATATTGAACGGTATGCAGATTTGTTGATTTCTAAAACATCGACAAAATTCAAAATATGTACAAAAGCTAGCACTTTATCCTGTCTTATGATAAATCCATTGACATAATTTGCCTGGGAAGCCATTTAGATGCTAGTTTATAATACATACCTGCAATGTCACTGCTATCAACATTCAGAGAAATTTGTCCTGTGCCTAGTTGTTCTTCAGACTCTAGACAATTATCAATAAACCCCATTAACTTTAAAAGGAATCTATAACATTTGTCGCAAATGAATTCATCGTCTAATAGTTCCATTTGTGGAACACAAACTAAAATTACTTGTTTGATAGTTTTTCCAAGTAGCATTTTTTTCAAAACATGGGAAAATTCTTTAGGGGCTGTACTTAAACATGTTCTACATCTTATCAATTCGATTTTTTTTAATGGTTCAGTTACTTTTTCTTCACTTGACTGTTCAGCTTCTGTTTTTATACTTTTAGATTGAGACCCTTCCAAGTCTTCATCTTCAGATTGATATTCCTTAAAAACAACTGGTTTTCGTTTTCCTGCAAATTACAAAAAATGTTTATTTAAATGCTGCAAGGTTAATCTTATCCAATTAGTATATTAAATACTATTGGCACAACAAAAATGATCACTGCTAAATTAGTTTCAACTTTTTTTTATTTTGTCTAATTTTGTCTTATATCACTTGAGATAATTATGTAATTCTGAATATAATCCATGCAGCTCTTATATAAATTTAACTGAATGGCCCATTAAGATCGTAAGTTCTAATAGTTTTCCTACTTGTTTTAACTATTTTGTAAAAAATGAACAATTATGCAATTTATTTCTTGAACATACTTGTTGATCTTCTTGTACTCATGGTATTATCTTCCATAAATTCTTTCTGTAGATGTTCTTTACTAAACAATGTGGGCAGTGCACTATTCTTCAATGTTCTTTTACCATCTTCTCTATGATTTTCAAACTGATCATACTCAAAATGAACCTAAAAGAAATATTTGGTATTTTTCACCAAATAGGAAACATACTACACGATATTTGATAGTTTTACATATAGTTTGAAGTAACGGTATCATTCAAAATTCAATGTTTTGTAAAATCTGCATATAAGACAGTCGGTAGTAACTTTTTAGACCTTTTTAGATTTATTATTAAAATACTACTAGTATACCTCACAGACGTGTGCCTTTGATGATAGATCTTCTCGTTTTATGTTTTTGATCCAAGCATCTCTCCTTTCTTTATTTCGGTCTCCCTGAGGAAGCATAAAAAGTCTAACACCTTTTTCGGTTCTGTTATTGCAATAAGAGACACAACAGGCAGGCATAGTTTGTAAACTCTTGAGCTGTAAAAATATTTATAAAATAAAAATTTTACAAACAAAAATGGCGGTACCCTCACATCTTTTTAAATGCCCTTTCTCATCTTATCTAAAAGCTTACAGGCACAAATAACAATAGCTACACAAGCTATCTTCATTGAAAACGAGCAGAAAAAAGAAGACACTCGCTGTCTATGACCATCACAGAACTAAACAAAGTGATGACCACAGATAAAAATATCAATGAAAAGCGATATTTGGAAGCTCATTTATTTGGCCACCGAGGTCTCCAGACCTAACTTGTTCAGATTTTCATTTGTGGGGGCGAGTTAAAGATCTCGTTTATGCCGATAGACCCGCGATAAGCAGCTACGATGTAAAATTTGTCCGGTTATCGTTCGCGCAAGTGCTGTATTCCTTTTGCGTTTCACCGTCCCTGAGACGGTACAAAAACTACCTTCTGGAAAAGGTGATAAAGTTGATGTGTCCATCCGATCCGAGCCCGTGCATACTTCGATGCGATTCCAGAACCGTTCCTAAATGCCAGTTGGACTCAAGGATGATAGATTGATAGATTAAGCTTAAGCACGCGCGTAATTGAATGTAAATGTACCTTTATGTACTCTAGGGACCTTAGTTCAAAGACAACAAACCATAGAAACCTATGGAACAAGCCTTTTGTAGCATAGAACAGGTTAATTTTGTGGGCAACTGATAGATGTCAAAGTCAAAACTGAATAACTGATGTTTCATGTTTGAAAAACGGTTTAAATTATACCATTATTTTTGCATGATATTTAACGAATTGTTGTAAACGGTTTTTGTTTGTCACTCGAATTTGCAAAAGTATTTTTGTGTCTGTATGTAATGTTTATAATTATAGATTTGATTTTAAATTAATACATCATTGGTATAAAGTAACAGTTGAATACGTTTTTTCTTTTATTTCAAAATGGACGCGTTTACTGAGGTAAGTAATATGGAAAAATATTTTTGATAGCTGTAACAGCAGTTCTCATATTTACAGAGTATTCTTAGCAGAGCCAGAGAAAGGCAAAAACTACTGGAAGGTTATGGAAATGGAGAAAGAACACCACTGAAGGAAACGAATTCCTTAATAGAACATTCAAAAGCAAGAAAGGAGTCTTTGTCAGGTATTTTACCCATTCATCAGTTCTGTACCAATGACTTTAGTACTATTAATCAGAAAACTTGAATATAAAGTGAATGGGTACATGATATTAATATTTAGTATAAGTAAATTTATGGTAGGTAATCAAGGCAAAACAATTTGACTTGTGAATAACATAAAATATACAACTTGTATTGAAAAATTATTGATATTATGTATTGTGAGAATTACAAGTATCACATTCCAAATGTTCTCACGAATATTGGATATATTACAATTGATATTTGTATCCATAGAGCTATTAAAATCTGAAACAGACAATTTTCAATATTCAAATACACTGTTTTAAGATTATTCTCATTTTGAAATAGATAAGCAACAGGTATAAACTTGAAAAATCTTCATCAATCATCTTACAAACTAGGTACTAATCATAATTATGACACTAAAATTAAATAATATCCTAGTCTTTAGCACCACTGCTATTGTCGCCAATGTCAACCTCACCAGAACCAGTGCTCATACTTGCTTTTTGAGCAGATTGTAAGTTTTTGTAGTACCAATCTTTTTCAGCATTTAGCAGGCTGAGTTGCCAAATTTTAGGGCACATTCTACTTCATTGAAAGCATAGGTTAGCACAAAATATGAAATTTTAGACTATGGCTGTTTCTGTAAGAAAATCCTCAGTTGAACATGTGGTTGACAAACAAACATGGTTGCATAATTTTAGGAATAAACTGAACTACTTTTAATTATTTTGGGAACTACCAAAATGTATTATAAATATATTTGTTAATCAATTCTACTTCATAATCTAAAGCCTACTAATTTTAGATTCAAACATCAATGTATGTACAAAAAATTTGGAAACACAATCCAAAGAAAATAAATCTGAGAGTAATCTTACTAAGTTTACAAGACAAAACTCTAGAACTAAAATTTCCTCTGAAATGCCAGCTTCGCCTAAGAGTCATTTAAAAACACTAAATATTCAACAAGATGATTTTAACATGGAAATCAAAGTAACTTCTTCTGAAAATGTGAGAGTAGAAGTAGAAATTGCTGAAGCTGATAGTAGCGATAATGAAAATGATTCTGGAAATGACTGTCAAATGAGAGTTGAATCTAAAAGTAAATTGAAGAGACTTGGACAACTTTATGCAGGTATTGATAAAATTTATTGTGAAAGTCTCAATTATATGAATGTAGTCTGTAGTTTTGAAATAGTATTTAGAATCTAGACTTAACATTTTAGTATTTACCTACGAAACTTGAGTATGTAGCTCCTTGTGTATAGACGAGAGAGAAATATACTTTATTGTCTTATTTTTGACAAAGCTTAAACATAAAGTTTGTCAAAGAAAACAGTTTATAAAAAGCAAAAGACAATTCACATAACGCAAAATATTGGAAAAAAAAATTCAAAGAATCACAATATATATTTATAAACCTCAAATGCAACATTAAAAACAAAATAAATATTTGAATATGAACATAAATCACAGCAAAGTTTCATAACAATATTCATGATTGTAGTTAATTAAAGTTCACTTAATTTCTTTTTTTAATGTTCATTCAGTACTTAAAAAAAAATGAATTTGGATTTAAATCTAACAAATTAACAACCCAAGCTGTGATGGTTATAGTTGAGTCAATACTAGAGAGTATAGAAAAGGGCCTAGTGTCTGCTCTAACTTTATTTGATCTAAGTAATGCTTTTGACAGTGTATACCATGAGCTCCTACTAGATAATGTGGAATATAATGGTATACATGGCACATCTTTAGCGCTAATGTAGATCCATTTTGCACAGTGTACCACAAGGTTCCATACTGGGATCAACTCTTTTTGTAGTATATATTTCTTACTTCCAAGCTTATCATTTTTCTATGCCACTGATGTATCAACAGTAGAAGCAGACTTAATGGATCTATGTTCTAGAGCAGATAATAATGCTGAAACTTGGTTTGCTTCAAATTATTTGTACTAAGATAAACTGAAAATGTCAGTCAAAGTATGATATTACAGATATAATTTTCTCTTTTTAACAGTCACCTAACATATGAGGTGGGGTCAGTCTTCACATGCAATTAAATCTTTTCGTTTGCAAAAAAAGCAATAAGGATCATAGTCAATATGTTTACGCAACCAAATTAGGAGAATATTTTTTTCTCTTGTATTGTTGATTTTAATTTGTTTAAAAGTATTAGTTTAAACTAACTTTCATTATTCAAGGAGGTGATGAAGCAAACATTTCTTCACCAATTCATAGAACTGAAGCGAAATTTTGTGCTGCTGAAGAGAAAACTAATGATGAGTTAGATAAAGAGGATATTCCCAAAACATCAAGGAAGGGGTTAAGCAAGTTGGCACATTTGGCCGAAACTATTAACCAATGGGAAGATGACATACATCATGTAAGTTTTAATGGAAATTCTTATTCCTAAAAAAAAGGCATCTCCACCTAAATGGAACTGGATTAGTTTTTACCGCCATTTAAATGGTTATATTCTAGGTACATCAGGTGGAGAATCCAAAGTCTCCTCCAAAAAAATCTTGGAAAGCACCAGCTCCCCAGCCTCCAAACACCAATGTTAACAAAGTAAGCCCCATAAAGCTACTATCGAAACCGAAAGCACCAGAACCTCCTGTCCACAAAGAAATGAGTAATCTCTCTGAAAAAAGATGTACTTCAAAATCACCTGTTAAAAAACTAGATATAACAGTTAATAAAGAAATTAGGCCTTCTGCCAAAAAGTTTGATTCACCCAAGGAAATATCCTCCCCTGAGAAGTCTTCTAGTACCCATATTGTTGGTGTTACCCCAAAGCAAGTGAGCTGGGACCAGAATGTTTTGGAGAAGTTGGTAAGTAATTATTTTTGCTTGCATTTGTACAACAGGTTTCAAAAGAAATCAATCATATTGGAATTGGTCAAAATGAAATATTATTGAAGAAATTGAAATAATTAATAGGTACATAATTAAAGCCTTCACTGATGTATCTTTAAATATTATGAATTGCACATGGATATGCTTCCTGAATAATACTACATATTATTACAGAGCTCATGATTATTGTTTGATTTTTTGTAATTGTCTTTTTTCTTACTCATCTCCTTTTTGGTTTTGTGTTTTTTTAATGTTTTGTTATTTTAACTTTCTGTTGACTTTGTATTTTTATCGGGTTTATAATTTCTTATCATTTTAATCACTGTAGGAATCACAGGGATTTACTAGAACAAACTCAAGTGCTCGTTTAGTTTATTCATATAATTCACAGGACAAAAGTAAGGAGACCAAGACTATAATCACCAATGACAAACTAAAAGAACCAAATCCCGTACAAGACGATGAGCCAAAAGAAAATAGAATAAAACAAATGGCTACTGCGATAGAATCAAAAATTGAAAAACCAATGAGTCCTGTAAAAAGCCATTTAAGATCCAATAATATTGCCGAGAGAGCCGCTGCTTTTGAAAGTCCTACAAAGTCTCTGAAAGATCCTGCTTTACTCACTGTTTCTGAAAGAAAAGCTTTGTTTGAGAAGAACAAAGGAGAAGCGCTGGTTCCAAAAGCTGCTTTTGGGATGGCCCCACCAGTTAAAGTAGAAACTACAATGAAACCTAGCTGTACAAAAATTATATCCACAGGTGAGAATATGTATAATCCTGACAATTTAGTTCACATTTTCACACAAGCAAAATTCTAGCCAACCCTGTCTGTCTAATTATGTTTTGCCTTCATGCATAAAGACAATTTCCTTGTTTTCTAGATACCCACGTTAAGCCAACAATTGAGAAACAAATAACAATTGCACAAGTCGAAACAGTTAAACCCACAATGCAAAGTCCCTCCAAGAATATAAAAAAGCCAGCTCCTAAGCCACCTACAGAAGAAACCGCTGTGGCCTTTGTTCAGCAAGCTGGAGGAATAGCTAGCAAAATGGCCGCTTTGCTGGAGAGTAAAACAACTATTTCTCAGGAACAGATAGAAAAAAATACAAGAAGTGAGCGACAAAAAGAAATGGACTTGTTGTTAAACCGATTTAATAGAAATAAAGAGGTACAGTAAATTTGTATATTTTTTTACGGAATTAGTTTGTTGAATATTGGATCACCTGACAATTGAAATCATTTGTTGTCTTGTTCTCAACCCAACCAGAATCTACTATGACGAAATTTTTATGCAGCTTCGAGAATATCTTTAATTTCAATATAAAATTGCTTACAGAATACCGAATAGAAACTCGTAACAGTGTTTGTAGTTTTTCTTTTGATTAGAATATGCTTAGCCTCTTCCAGGCATTTCTTCCTCTTTTTCCTTGCCTCCTCCTGGGAAAGTTCTTCCTGCGCGAGAGCCGCTGAATAAGGTTGGTATAGGGAATTACGCGTCCCGTTCTAACCCCACTCATAGCAGTACGATATTTTAGCATTTTGGCTAAAGATACTGCGAATCTTTGGTAAAGGTATGTCTATGTGCAGGTTGTAAATGACGCTATCGAAGAAGCATCAGATGAAGATACAGATGATGACGTTGACGCCAATGAAGAGACAGTCATGATCACCGGGAAACCCGCAAAAATTGTAACTTCAGACAATGGAAAAAGAAGATCTGCTGAAAAGAGAAAAAGTGGGGGGAAACCTTACAGTAAGTATTTTTTTTTTTTTGATATAAGGTACCTTATATCATTCCTAAAATGTGTATTAAATTTCCTCACAATGTCATAATATTACAAATTTCAAATTTCATAGATCAGTTAACATGTCCTCTTACAATATTTTTTTTCATAGGTAAAGGTGACAGTCCCATCGTTGCTGCTGTACTAGATGATGTGAAGCGGATCAAAGTCACTGGTCCAAAAGAAGGCAAGCTGTATCCAAGTTTGTCGGATATAGAAGCAACAACAGAGACAGAACCGGAGGCTGGCACAAGGACTCCGTCTCCAGATAATAACAACAGCAGGTGCGATACAGCTACTAACTGGATATTGTTTTGTTTTTGTCTAGCATGAGTTCATTTTAATAGCTTTGGTATAAGGTTATAATAGCTTCTTACGGGTTTCTTTATTAACTGTTTTAGAATACTAGGAGTTTGTGGTACTATTTTTTAAAATATATTTGAAAGCTATTCTTTTAGTTCTATACAGTTTTGAAAAAAAAAAACGGATTTCGAGTTAACTAAAATGCTGCAATGTTGCAAATCTAAACAATCGATGTTTTTAAAGGATATAATTTATTTTGCGGGGGATCTTGGTGGTATCTAATTAGGTCTAAAGCAGCCATCGTAAGAAAATAACTAGAAAAGTTGATTATTCGAAGTTTCGTTATAATTTCGATTGATTTTTTTATGGCAAACGTTTTATATTGTTTGGAATCATTGAAACCAGTAAAAAAAATGTACACGATCAGAGTTATCTGTAATCAGATCAGGTTTATTACCGCTAGATCGCGCTGCAATGATTTACTTACCTATTAAAATAGTTTTTTGATTAAATCAACACAAAAACTTATAAGCTATCTTGCACTATAAGTTATGTAGATAGTGAAATATATATTTGCAACATTGTATCATCTGTTACACTTCTGCAGCTTTAATCAGTATTTATGTTCTTGTTAGTAACGCAGCTAAAACTTGCCAGGTGTTTTCAATTTATCGTGGTGATTTTGAAAATATGTATATAATTCACAAGATACCTCAAAAATGACTGATAATAATGTATGTATATAAACTTAGAAATTTACAACATATGCAACAATAAGTGAAATTAAATACCGTACAAATTTTTATTTTAAATATTTTATGCCCGCTTGTACGGTTGAGAATTTAAGCATTTCATAAGTTGCACTTAACTTCTTTCTTCGTTTCTTCGCGTGTTTCACGTGTCATAAAATACCCTTGTGCACCGGCACCCACTTAAGAGTTACTCTATTATAGTTAGTCAAGGTTAATCGTTTTTGATGGCACTCTTTTTAAACTTACTATATTTCAAGATTATCTCAGAGTAAACAGTGCAATCGGGTAATAGATACACACAGTCGAATTGCTGAATCTTTACTGTGATATTATCAAACATATCATACAAAAGCTATTGTCTTCTTCACAAGAGTATCCTCAAGACTTATTTAAATATTTAGTCCATCTATTTTGTCTAAGTGATATTTATGTTACGTCTATAATGGGAATGCAACTTGCTCCAGAGGCAAATTAATTTCTTGCGCTTGAGAGTCGCATTAAAAACGGTTAGTAAAACAATGGAAAAATATGACTTATATTAAAAAGCAAGCTTCCAGGCTTCTAGGGCTCACTAAAAACTGACTCATAAAACCTAGCCAGCTTTTTACAGCCCGTAATTTCAAATGTATTCCCAACAAATTCATCTTTATTAACCGGAAATTCTCTCGAAATTTTGATTCGTCTTGCAACAAATGAAAAACCTTTTCGTTTCAACGTGTTCTTTGTCATCATATCTTTATCGTCACATTATGTCGAATGGTCGAATGATCGACACCATTAGACATAATGTGGACGCGGCTTTACAACGCGTTAACAGTAGTAGTAAACAATCCGTTAACAGAAATAACTGATAACCCATATATTTATTCTTGACTATTGACGTGATAATTTTTTACTGAATATAGTAACCAATCAAATTACTTGATTTCAAGTCATGTGTCGAATTTCATCCAATCACCGCTGTATTACAGCGATAATACCCTACATGTGGTGTTTTCAGTTTGTTGTTTATGTTTTATTAAAAATTAATTGAACGTCAAACTGACAACTGGATTAAAAATGTCGGAAAGATTTGGTATTGCATCTAACGATTCAATTAATTTACCAATTGTACTTTTCACAACTGTAGTTTTAAATAGAAATGAATAATTTTTAATTAAAACTAATAAAGTTTGTATTGAAAAGTATTAAGCGTCAGATTGACAATAAATTTTTTGATATCTACAAAGTAAAAAATTATCTTATCGAATACTCCTCGGGTCTTGATAAATACTCAAAATTTTGTCGTAGAGAATCCTTCAAGCGTGTTGCTCAAAGATAATAGCCCTCGGCCTGCGGCCTTGGGCTATTATCAAGCAACACGCTTTCAGCATTCTCTATGACAAAATTATCTCGGTATTATCAAGACCCTAGGGGTATTACTACTGATAATACCATAAAGATTTCAAGTATTAGACTCCGTGAAGTTGCAGTAGTATGTCAAAAGCACAAAAAAATCGAATGTTAATACATTTCAAATTGAACTGAAGAATTTAACCAATTGATCTGACAACCTCTTGATGTTTTGCCAACCTGTAGACAGTAAATTGGCCTATCTATTAAAAAATAATTTATAATTACGGCTGGTATATTTATATTTATTCTAATAAACAGGAAAGTAACTAATTTTTCATCGTGAATAAACCGTGTCAAAAGAATTCGTTGTTTTGTTGATATTTACAGTGTTTTTAAGTTTGTTTAAAATTCGCTTGTATTTCAAATTCTAAAACAATAGAGGAGTTCAGACTAAGGTCAGTGTGGCCAACAAAAAGTGGTTTTTTGACAAGAATGACAGTTAATGTCTACCCCTTAAAACATAGGATTTTTGCATGTTTTTCATCATTGCGAACATCTATATTGTTTTATTGAAATAATGAATACACCCCCGAAGTGTAAATCTTGGAGTTTAAAATGACTTTTTAGCTGAATACACAGCACATCGGTGGCCAAAAATTCCAGGAACTCTTGGCATGTCACCATTTCATTTCTGTTATCTGTCACTAGTTATGTCAGATGTCAGTGGAAAAAGTAATTAGAAGAATAGAGATACACCTAACTAGAAATGCTACAAAAATCTAATCGAAAATGGACATGTAGAATTGAACGAATATCAACAAAAATAAATATAACTGACATTTGACATAATTAGTGACTGAATAACAGAAATGAAATCGTGACTTGTCAGAAGTTCCTAGAGTTATTGGCCATCGATATGTTGAGTATACAGCTAAAAAGTCATTTTAAATTTTAAAATATACGCTTCGGGGGTGTATTCATTATTTTAATAAAGCAATATAGATGTTCGCAATGATAAAAAACATGCAAAAATCCTATGTTTTAAGGGGTAGACATTAACTGTCATTCTTGTCAGAAAAACCACTTTTTGTTGGCCACACTGACCTTAGACTGAACTCCTCTATTGGAATTTTTGAATTATAATGAAAAAAAGTTAGGCAGTTTTTGGAAACATGACTTCACAGTGATGATGTGAGAAATATTGACATTTTGTCAGTACATTCCAAATGCATGGTTTCTTCTTTCGGGTCTGTCTGACAAAGTCTTACTGCAGCCGAATGGCTCATTTGCTTGTGCTTTTTGTATAGCACCTAGATCTACCCTGTCCTCTGCATCAGCTTGAACAAATTTTTAACCATATATTACATCCTTTTCTCCAATTACATGTGGTGTGATAGCCCTTGAAAATTTGGACCTCTTATGTGTTTCGGGACTTTTTTTAAGTTTCTTTTATTAAAAGTTCTTTCTTATGCAATAACTACAAAGTATAACATTTCACTTTACGCACTCTTGCACAATATTATAATTTTTGATATAAGGTGGCACAGAAAATAACATAATTAAGTACTTATATGACTGATCATTTTGAGTCTAGATGTAAAATCAAATAATTTGTCAAAATATTAGCATTGTTTGTCGAATTTTTAAGAATTGTCAGTTAGGGACCAATTTATAAAAAAAATCTAGTTGATATCGGCATCTAGATCCGAAACGAAATTATTCATTAAAACGTGTTTTCATTATCATTAAAAACGAATCAAATATTAAATAGGTTATTTTTGATAGAAATACAATAATTAAGATTTTTTCAATTCTAAATTCTTAGTATGCTAGATAAATGTTCAAATAGCTTTAGTTAGAATTACTAAATTGGGGCTGTTATTGTTATTTAAAGTATTTATTGACAGATATAGTATTTTTAATAAAAAAAAATATTAAATAACATTCTTTCATTTCATTTAATTTCATTCATATAACCTGCATGCTTTAACATTTTACAAAAACATTAACAAATCATTAAATAAAAAATTATTGATATTTCTCATGGCGATTAAACTTACGAAAATGTTGAAAGTTATATTATAGATCGCTAACTATTTCTTAATATCTTTGTATTATGTAATTTTTTGCTGTTAATAAGTGTGCTCTCAAACAACAGAAAAGTTGTCGATGAAAAGTAGATCCTTATCATGTCAAACGTCAAGCTGGGGGCAAAAAGAGGATCGTCAACCTACAAAAACTTAAATGGCAACCCCCCTACTCCTGATACGTCGTTAGAAAGTCCATAGAAAATGCTTTCCAACGGCTTAAGTCATAATTATACAGGTGTAAAAATAAAGCAGAAACATTTATTTGACAACAAAATGAAAAAGTGTTGAAAGTCCAATCCAACTCTTATTCATTTAAAAAAATTGATATCGTAACGGACGAATCTGTGTAAGTGCATGACAATTAAAAAATATTCATTCAGTAAAACCTTATTCGGTATATCTTTTAGAGGTAAGTGATTTAATATGCAAATTGGGTATTGAGGCTATTTTTTTTTTTGTAATTACATGATATAACTAATTTTGTTTAATTGAAAACATTTCACCTGCGAAAGATTAAAATTTTACGGGTGGGTTGTAGCATTACATGTAGGGTTACCAACATAGCCTCTAGTCCAATCAAATTGAGAGGTTTGAGGTGAGTGGGCTTAATGCATCCATCCTGCGACCCATAAGAATCTATTATAGCTTAAACAGAACAGTAAGCTCACTTGAATGAATGTTGACAGCAACTGATTTCAACATAACCTAAAAAATACTCTTCTCGTGAAGTGTATTTATAAAAAAAATATTTGCGCTAGAAGTACTCTTATTTCCAATTATTCGAGGAAATCTACTTCTTGTTGTAGTACTTCTAATTCTTTGTTAGGTGTTGATGAATGTTTGATATCAGTATATCCGATGAAATAAATATTTAGGTGTAAATTTCCGTATCGATCAATATCAAGAATAAATTTTAAGGATAAAAATTTATAAAATAAAACTACCAATCACTTCTTGTGAAATATCTTTTTTTTTTTGTTCGAAAACAGCGAATTTATAAATGAGAAATAATTTCAATATCTTATCAAAATTAACAATACCATTAACACGGGTATATTTAAACTAACTCTAAAAATTACTCGTTAATTTTATAGTTTTAATATTATTTTTTGCCTGATTTCATTGAAAAGGTAATGTTTCTAACACATTTTTTCTTTGTTAATGTAGTTTTGAAACAAGTAACAACTCGGACGACCCCAATACTAGTTTTGGTCGTGAAATCATTCAAGCTGTATGTAGGGATCAACCAAAACAAAAAAGGGTAAGTACCGAGTTTTATTCTTTCTAACTAAAGACCCAAGTAAGTGTATCAACATTTATTACCAATAGTAAAATTAATTATCAAATGAAGTTGATAAATAAGGAATTCCTCAACAGAAATATAATATTTTCACAAATTAGAAAAACGATCGAGATAATTTTCCAAAAAATTATGAAATATTATATTTGTTTATTCAATTACAGTTTCCTGTAAAAAATTGTTATTTTACTTAAGCGTATTATTATTATTATTATTATTAGATGTCAAAGATATTAGTTAATCATTATAACGCCTCACTAAGTTTTTCAAAGAGCAAACTGTTCACTAAGAAGCAACAACTACTTCTCTGGCTATATGCCACGACAGATATTGAATTATGGTTAATACCTATAAAAACATTTCAGCCCATTTATGACGAAAGTACCGCCAGTGACATATCCAGCATTTTAGATGAAATGGATAATTATTTAGATGATTTAAGCAATGAAGACAACACTAGCGTCGGCCCAACACCACCCAAGTTAGTTCGTCAAGTTTCACCACAGGTATTTAAAAAAACTAAAAAATAGCAATTAAATTGACTTTTGTAACGTTTTTACATATTTTAATGATTTTTCAGAAAATTGTAACACAAACTTCCAACTCCTTCAGCTACAAAAATTATTCTCCAAGTATCAGTACACCAAAAACAACAACGTCGCCAAATAAATCTTTACCAGAGTATGTTGTTGAAGGTGATAGTGTTTTACCTCTGACCCATACTGTTAGTTTCTACAGAAAACAACAAAATCAAGCAAGTATTTCACATTATTAACATTTTAAACTATTTTTTGTGTCTTGAATATAAATATGGTAACTTCTGAATATGGAAATAGTTGCAATTTTGTAATGATCTAGGTAAAAATTTTTAGGTGCAGTCTCCAATGCGTCAAATAACCAGACAACCAATAATTGAAGAAACTATAACAGACAGTAACGTAGACGAAGGCAAAGCAGTTAAAGAAAAAATGAAAGAACTACAAGAAGAGGTTCACAGACAACAAAATATTATTTCACAGACTAGCCAAGCACTTAATTTATGCAGTTGTACTCCAGAATTTTCAGGATCTACTGAACAAGTAGAGGCAGAGAGAGTTTTATTAGTAGCAAGTAAGTTTTTTCTGCTTACATATTTTATATAATAAAAATAATAACCCAAATTTATATAATTGTAGCTCATAGAAGACAAGCAGCTTTGCACGAACTGCAAAGACTAAAAGTAGAAGGCAGTATTAGACCACAACGACAACATGCAAAGAATGTTCCGTTAGAAAAAGGAACATTAACCATATCCAATATTGTACTTCCATTAAAACACAAATACGTTAAAGCTTTGGCTGCTGGTAAGTGTTGTCTGAGACCAATTATTTCAATTTTAATGTATTATTTTGTAGCTGGAGGAAAAGGACATCATATAGTATGTTTAATTAAATGCGGAGAACAAGTGATCCCCACAAAGTTGACGTCTACTGTCGTACTCAGTGCTAAAAATCCCGATACGGAATTGGTTATACCTGGAAGTGTCGTTATACACAATATCTACAGTGATTTTACTCTAACGTTTGAAGTATATTGTCTTCAAGCTCAAGAAGAATTTCTACCACACGAAGTGAAATACCATATAAATAATAAGAAGGTAAGGAAAAATAATTTCATTATTTCAAAGATCAACCATTAATGAAGCTACTAGACTAATTTGGTGGTACATTTTTAAAGACGAGAGGTATGTTAGTGGATGAAATATTCAATATTTGCCTATTTTCAGCCTGGAAATAAATTGACAACTCCTAAAAAATCCAAACAGGATTCTAGAATGGTGATGCCGATCAAAGAATCGCCAGCGGGTCCTCAAGCAGTAAGGACTTCCTCGTTTGCTGTGATGGGATATGTTGTCTTTTCAGTTCAAGCAGTTAACAAACGAGTTTGGAATTTGAATAATGTAAGCATTTTATTCCAATAATTTGACAATAATAATTATATATCGCGATTTTTGTAGACACCGTCTATGAGCCCATTGGAAGGTACCGTCGAAATGCGTATTTGCTGCGAATTGGCCGTTTCAGTCGAACACAAAGGATTCTTAACAATGTTCGAAGACGTTTCAGGGTTTGGAGCATGGCATAGGAGATGGTGCGTACTTAACGGACACACGCTGAGTTATTGGAAATATCCAGATGATGAAAAGAAAATGGTAGTTGAAAGAAAATATTATTAATTAATTTTTTTTTTGATAAATATTATTTTTTAGGCACCAATCAATACAATCGATTTGAAAAATTGTATTACAGATAATGTAGGTCCAGTGAATCGAGATATTTGTGCAAGACTACACACACTTTTATTGGAAATCGAAAGACCTGCTTACTCTACTGATAAGGATAGTTTAGTGACCATTTGTAAAGATGATAAAACTGTTATAAGGTTGGTAATTACTTATTTTTATTTACACGTTTTGTTAATCTTGAAAGTAGAGAAATATTTAGCAACTATACCTTGTTTTTAATCTAAGATTTGAATTTAAATTGGGCATTTCTGCAGCCGAGTGATTGGTTAAATTGCCGCCCGTTTCACACAGCTTTTTTGATACAACTGACAAGTAGACAATAAAACTAAACAGTTAATTGAACGCTTGTTGTCTTTTTCACAAATATCAACCATACATATTACTCCAAAAATAAAGTTATTAGGAGTCAAAATTTAGTTTAACAACACAAAATACTAAAGCACAATCAAAGAAAAAGCAAAAGTTTTACAAAACACACACTGAAAATAACTAAAACAGCAAAATAAAACCAGTTAAATATCAAAGGGCCTATACGGCAGCAGTTGCTAAGATGACGTTGACATTTCAGAGCGCCATCTATCGAATTCTACTTTTTCCAATAATGTGACATTTGGCTACAACTTTCGCCATGGCCTGTGGCCAATTATGATTCAAATTCTAGACTTGTATCGATCCCTCATTGGACATGACACCTGCGAGCAATATAATACATATGTCACATAATTGTCAATTAGTTCGAAAAGTCTGAAGACTACTCATTCGGAACACCCTCTTAATCTAGTAACTTTAAGTGGTGTGAGTGAGGTTTCTTAAAATGCTCCTCCTAGTTTAAAAACAAGGTATAGAAAGAGCTATTTGAATTCAAGTTGGCATTTCTGCTGTTTAGTAGTAATTGGTTAGATTGCCGCCCGTTTCACACAGATCTTTCGATACAACTGACAACGACATTTGTCAGTGTTGTATTTATATGAAAATATTTTTCACTTCAATCTTTATTACCTCTTACTTGCGTTCGCAATACATCAATCAGCCACAGTCTAAACATCAGTTATCATTAAACCGAGTTCAAGTGTTTGATACAACTCGCCCTTACTGATTTTATAAACAAAATCCAGGCTTCTTTTTGTTGAATAATATGAGTTGCCTAGAAAAATCTTGATTTGGTTTATATTATCACGAGTTTTATATACATTACAGTACAATATTATATGGTATTTTTTCTTTATAAAAGCTTCTGTTACTTGTAGTTTACTAGAACGGTACGCTTCAGCAGCAGTCTTTGTTTGGTACCATTTTTGAAGTATCCATACGTTCCTATACTTTGGCAGGTTTACCTGAAGCCGTGATAGGAATGCAGTCGAAAACATTCGATATTGCCACGTTTAACTATAAAAAAGCTAAAGTGCTAAGTATGTAGTGATAATAATTAGAAAAGGGACTTTTTATTATTAACAATATGATTGAACGTTAATTCTTTAATGTGCTTGTTTCCTTGGATTTTTTCTATAACATCATTTTTTCAATTTATGAATATTAAAAGATGATCACTTTTCCAAATTTGTTACGGGCTTCTTCAAGCTCTGTCAACGTTGTACGAAAACCATAATTACCACACCCTCTGAATTACATAATTGGTGATTTTTAACGAAAGCTGACTTCTTATTGGCAAGCGCGTGCGTGTGTTCTTCCCTCTCACTTCGTCAATTGACTGATATTGATTTATCCAGTGACGTTGGTATTGTCAGTGACCTTTGTATTTTCAATTTTACTTGGTAAAATAGGTACCGGACGCTTTTTGTACGTTTATGACAGATATGCGCCAAGTTTCCTCGCCTCTTCCGATGCCCCGTAGCTTCAGTTAAACTTGCCAAACTATACATACCTCTTCCTTGATTTCAACACTTGTGTCTGTAAAGAGTTGACTAATTTTTTTTTATTTTAGGCATTTGTTATCTTCTGATACAAAACAAGAAAGAATTGAATGGTGCACTAAATTCAATGCTGCACTGATTGCGTTGAGGATGTGGGGAAATTCCCAGCAATAAGTTATATTACATATATATTATTAATTTTGATTATTTTTTTATCTTTTAATTAACAAATAGTGACCTGAATCTCAAAATAACGAAATAAAAAAAATATATGTTTATATATATTGCAATATTATGAAAATTATTTATGACCACGTAATTTGCCGTTATTTTTTATAAATAACAATTGAAACCGTACTTTGATTAAATATTTTTGGTATGTAAAAATTTCTAATTTTAGCATCCCAATAAATTATCAAATGGTCACTATTTATATAATTAGTATTAAGTTGATATGATCAGGCGTTTTATATTTATAACCAGATTTATTTGTATAAAATATTAACTATTTACAAACTTTACAATCGTTTTCATTTTTTTTATGATAAACCAATTTCTCTATTATATTCTTCATCCGAAATTTTCATTTTCTTGTGTTTCTTGAGTAACGCTACATCTCTCTTCAATTCCTCTAAATCTTCATCACTGATACCTGCAATAATTCAATATTAATAACAATTACTAGACATATTTCAAATTATTTTCTTGAAAAAACACTTAGATACAAAGATAGGAAAATTGTAAAAGACCTTGGTAAGTATACAAACCCCATTAATGGGGTTGACATCATAGATAAAAAAATACTTAAAGATGGGAAACTGACCCGTGGCGCCCTCTATTTGTACGGGTGGCGCCACCTTGAGAGTCCCGTCAGTACCTCCTAACACAAATCAGATGGTTGTGAACTTCGCTAACAGCCGATAAAGAAGATTCCTGTTATTTCACAGTTTTTGGCGGCATATTCAAAAATGGACCATATAATGCCTGAAGTGAGAAAAATAAAGCAATAATCATGTTTATGTATTTTATTGAATAAAAAAAGTATACAATGAATAAAACGTTTTTTTAAATATTTATTTCAATGACAAACATGAAAAAAAATGTTAGGAATTCAACAACAATGCTGGGGAGTTCAAAGCTGTATGGAAGAATAACTACTTCTGTGACTTTTCATTTAATGAAAGATTTTTTTTATAAAGATAGAGCTTACCGGGTGCACCTCACATTACAGTCTTTCACAATACATATTCTCGACATTGTCTCTTAAAATAAAAGTCCCACTTTAAACAATAAAAACCAACTACGAATACTCAACACACACACACACAAATAAGCAAAATAGTTTTTAAAAACGAAAACTGGACAAACTCAAGATACACGTCAGGTTAGGATCATAGATATTAGATAATGCGTTAGGATGCCAGCTCTGATATATGTGGAAGAATCTGCAACTACCACTAACGGCGTTACAGTTCTCACTAAATTAGAAAGTTTAGTACTGACGGGACTCCCTATGTGGCAGCACCATCGCGCCTTCAGAGATCCCCTATCGTCGTTGACATTTGAAGCCATGTGCAGATTCTGTCAACTAGAGGAGGAAACTGCAGAGCACATCTAGAGAATAATTATAAGTTACTTACGTTTCCTTTTTTTCTTTTTAGGATTTTCACTGTTTGCTAATTTCACCTTTTTTTCTTTTCTCTTCTGACGTTTGGTTTTTCTTTCTTCTTTCTTCTGTTTGGTTAATGACCAAGATTCCGTTGGTTTTTTAAATAATACTTGTTTATGACCGGGCCAGACACCTAAAAGTAACGCAATTGACATGAAAATCTGGCTAAACAATCGACCTTTACAATTACGAGGTAAAATTTGATAATTTAATTGATAGTAAAATCAAGGCATGCAGAGAAAATTTTTTACCTGTGTTCTTATAGTGTTCCAGCTTTTCAAGTCTCATTTTCTCTCTGACCGTATCTTTGTAAGGAACACTGTTTATATCAAAATTGGGTATTTCTGGAAAATCTTCAATTATTCTTTTTTTCACTTCGGGCATTTTTGGCATCTGCAGTAATCCATACGATGCAGCTACAGCTCCTATGGGTAATTCCTGTAAAACTTGAATAATAAACAATCTGTAGATATTCGCAGACATTTTTATGATAGTGGGCGCTGCAGTATATGTCAAATCTGTCAGTGGAATGACGATATGTATTCACCTAACGTCAACAGCACCCAAGTTATGTGTTACTTACCTTCACTTTTAATAAGAAAGAACACTCATGCTTTGAATATGCTTGTATGTACGAAACAAATGCTTTAGTACTTTTTTCCATGATATCTCTATCTTTTTTCAATACATTTCGTATTTGTTCTCTTAAAACTTCAATCTAAAATTAAAATTCGTTATCAGTAGAGTAGATGAATATAATCATGAACATCAAGTCAAACATGTGCAAACAAAGAAATTACTTGAGCTGACAGTGTACTACCGGAATTGAAAATATCTATAACACTTATTTTAATTTTATTAAACAATATAAAATTTTCTTACCTTTTCATCTAAAACTGGGTTGTCTATGGCTTGTAGTTTTACTCTCTGGTTCTGTTCAATAAAAGATACATATGTTTCTTCATTTTCTAGTAAAAGTAAGAGTGCTGAACCCTGATTACCCTGTCGAGCTGTTCTACCGACTCTGTGGACAAAAGCACTAGATGTTGTTGGGGGATCCCACTGAATCACCCAATCTACCTAAGAGATAAAATAAGATTGTTTCTATAATACACAAATTGGGTCTTAGTTAGAATACAAACACATTAAACGAAAAGAGGACCCAATTAAAAATCATGGAATAGTATATATTGTGTGGCTAACATCACCTAGAATCTGAATGCCACAAAGTAATATGGGGTGTTAAACGAATATCCGGTTTTTGGTATTTTATTAAAATATATTTCAAGAGGAAACAGGAAATTTAAAATCCCTAAATGTTTTCAACTTTCTCTATAGATACGTCACACTCTCTGATTATATGTTTTATGAACTAATAGCCAGTTAAAAAAATGCCATTCGAAATTGAGGTTTGAAGATCTGTATAAGTCTAAAATATTATGAGTGTTTTTTTACAGTTTTTACGAGTTTGACATTTCATTTAAAAAAATTAAAGCATTATTGTGTTAATATTTTTTAGTTAAGTTTGGCTAGTTTCTCTCTACAACTTTTCAAGTTAGAATAATGTCAATATCATAAATAATGTCTTGCATAAACACAACAGTTACAAAGTCTTGTAAAAAGTTTTTAACTGTGCCTGCAGTAAAAGTTAAATGGAAATTATGGTTTGAGGCTACTAGAAGAAAATATAAACAGAGTACAACTGGTTACTATTGCCACCGTACACTAACTACCGACAAGTAAATTCACTTGCGTCGGAACGTTTGAAAATTTTGGTACATCTTTGCTCTGGCGCCTTACACGTCTGTTATCATTTATCATAATACAACAGTTACGAGGGACAGTCGTGTGGTTAAACACGTGTATTACTGATTTACGGCACAATCCGATACAGGTTTCCAAGGCACAAAATACTACTATAGGAAAATTCATTTATTAAAGCTTAAGATTCGATAAAGTAAATTATTGATTAATTTGTTATGTTTACCAAAGTAATTATTACAAATGTTCAAGTATACTTAGTTTGGGGTGTTGTTTCTGTAATTTTTCAGTTTTAATGTTACGATTAGCAAATTTCAATGTATAATAAATACATAATCTTGTATACAATGAATAAAAATAATCAACTGAGAAATTTGTACAAGGATGACACAATTTAACATTCTTAAAGCTCTTATTAAGCTTCATACCGACACCATATTCAGGGGCTATTTTATTAAATTGATCTATAAACGTGTTTTCCAATTCTATAACGAGTTCCACAAAATTTTTGGGAGGCACAACCATATTTCAAATGTTTGATGAAACACTTTAATCTTTATATTTCATAAAAACGGTAGATTCTCCTTCTAGATCATTTATCTTAATAAATTCCAAGCAAGTGTTACAGGAATGCTGCAATAAACACCTTCTAAGTAGGTATCCAGTAACATATACCAGTGCATTCCCATCCACACTTTTTATATTTCCATAATCAGTCATAAACACTTTTAGAGGAGTATAGATATTATTTGTAGTCGTAGAACTAACTGTACTTTTAAGCAATTCAGATTTTTTATTAAGAAACATGCAAATTACAAATTTTATCCTATTATAACATTGTTCCACCGTTATATTGGCATATCGGTAGTTTCCTTTAATACCCAAAGCATTTTTCCAATCTTCACATCTGCAATTACCGCAACTACTAAATTACCTCTTTTTTTACCTAATTTTGTCTTTTGCGCATCTAAAAAACGGTCTCTCTTTCAGTTTACTGCGACAATCATCAACAGAACAATATACCACTCCAGGCATTTTGTAATGAAAGTCACTATAATATTTTAATGCTCACGCAAAAACAATGATCTGCTCACAAAAACGAAAACAAAAATTATATTTCCGAAATTCCGATCAGCAGCACATTAGCATTGTGTGCTACCCCTGTACTCAACACTTTCTCGATTTAAACTAGCCAGAACTCGCCAGACGATAGGAGGGGTAAGGAAATTTTCAGTAACCCATGAATCAACGAAGTGAATTTACTTGTCGGTAGTTAATGTACGCTATTGCTGTGAGGATAATTTTGATGTAAGTAATTGTATATATGTGTATTTGCCTATATGAACCCAGTCATTATAATAATAATATATAACACTAACAAAAATAATAACTAACTGTAAATACGTTAACGAAAACTAATAATGGTAAAAGTAAAATTAATAAGATAATTTGATAGCCATAATAACAATATAAATGGGAAGTGAATTTAAACAACTAAACCATTCACTATAATGTGAGAATAAAAATAATTTGATTCCCCATGAACTGTTGATAAAAAATTTAAAAAATTGCTGCACCAACCTCTGGTATATCAATTCCTCTAGCCATAATATCGGTGCATAATAATAACGCTTTCTCAGCAGCTCTAAATTTTTCTAAAATTGCCTGTCTTTTATGTTTCATTTTTCCATGAATCGCAAGAATTGGCAAATTCAAACGTTTAGGTATTATGTGAGGGAAAATATGTGACCAATAATCGACACAGGCACATGTTGGCAGAAAAAGCAATCCCTTCTGTATGTTTTTGTTTTCAAGAAAATCTATGAAACTGGCTAATTTCCCTGAAAAATAATACAAATGTTATGAAATCCACCTGCTCATATTACCATTTTAAATGAAACTAACTGCTTCTTAAAAAATATATGACAGAAGTTACATTTGATGTAAGTTCTGTTATACTGATGAGGATGTTACATTCAAAATTCATGTCATCAAAGATAAAAGCGTGATATGGGTTTACTTGTTCCCACTTAGTCTAATATTCTTTTGAAGACTCAAGTACCACATCACAAAATCTGAGCAACAGTACCAACAACATGTTGGTATTGATACTTCAGATAGGTGGGTTTACTTGTTCCCACTTAGTCTAATATTCTTTTGAAGACTCAAGTACCACATTACAAAATCTGAGCAACAGTACCAACATGTTGGTACTGATACTTCAGATAGGTTAACTGGGATTTTAATATCATTCATGCATATAGCTGGATTTTGCCAGGAACTATCTAATTACAACCTTGCTGACTACAAGTCCATGCTTGGTCATTATTTTCAAGAACAAATATATAATTTAAAATATCACTAGATAAAGATAATTCAAAATGTGTCTTATTAATTGTCATATATCAAAATATTCACTTACCATTATCTTTTGTAATCAAATAATAATTATTTAATAAATCAGGAGTACTTTGTTTAGCTTTGGCAGAGACACTGACCAAAACTGGATTACGCAAACCTGCTCTAATCAGGTCTTCAACTTCTTTGGTTTGAGTGGCTGAAAATAATCCAGTTCTTCTTTGCCTTGGCAAATAACTTAAAATTGTATCAATTGATTTTTGGAAACCTAAGTCTAATAATCTGTCAGCTTCATCTAAAATCAACACTTCCTACAAAAATGAACAGTTTATGGTATATTAAAACATATATCTCTCAGCACACCCACCAAAGAAACAATAGATTTGATAAATTGAATAGTTTTAATTATTCATACTTACCAAAGTTTTCAGTGATTTGGCCAAATTTATATCATACTTTCTAACAAGTAAATCTTCTAATCTTCCTGGAGTACAAATTATAATGTTTCCCCCTATTGTTTTGAAATTATTTACATCTTCTTCAACACTATTTCCTCCAACAAATAAAATTTGAGATATATTCTGTAACATAAATGTATTTCAAATTATAAATATCTGAAGTACAACTTCTTTTAAATTAATAATAGTGAAAGTGAGAAATATACTAATTGTTCAATAGGGTAACTCCATTATGTACATTGTGAATGTGATTATTACTTACTTTTACATGAATTAACAGCATATCAAGTACATCTTTAGTTTGTAGTGCCAATTCTCTTGTAGGGGATACAACAAGAGCTCCAACTTGATGTTTACCCCATTTTTCATCTAATTCTCTTTGTTTCATAATTTGTAAAATTGGTATCAAAAATGCTAACGTTTTACCAGAACCTGAAATGATATTAATCTTAAGTATTGAATAATATCTATTTTTACAAAGTAAAAATATGTTTTGTACTGGCATTGAGGTAGGCATTACTGTAGAGAAGCAATACCAGCAATGTACAAAAATCAATAACAATATTTATGCAACTAGTGTCAATGTGATTTAGGTTTCTTATATTTTTGCAATAGTCGACTATCTTAAAAAGCGCAAGCAGAAGAAGCTTTGGGTGAGGATCAAGCATACACAAAATACAAACTGATTCTTTGGTAAAAAATTTAATAATATACCTGTAACAGCTTCAGCAGCTACATCTTTTTTCTTCAATAATTGTGGAATAGTATATGCTTGTACTGGTGTCATCGTTGGAAAGTGTAAAGATTTGATACCATTTTTTACTTCTTCATGTAAAGTTACATCTAACTGTTTCCATTTTTTCATCATTTTTAAGGATTCATTAAATCCAGCTTTGAAATTTAAAATAACCCTACTTTTTATTTACAAGCATGTATAAACCATAGAAACTAAAATAAGATAGATGAGCAACTCAATGTAAAAATCTATTGGCCCTCTTTTGATTTGGTGACTGAACTATATAATTGTACCTGAAAGTTTTGAATAACCAAGACCAAAAAATAATAACTGAAAAGAAAAATCACATCAAAAGAAGATTATCAGTGCTGCATAAGAGATTATTTGTTCGTTTTTCAGGAAAATAACACATTTTTCAATGCTTAATAAGCTTATTATTCTGACATGAAAACTTTGAAACATTCATGAATTTTAAGACCCTGTTAGCCGTAGATGTACATATCTTCGAGAACATTTTATAGTGAATGATTAAGTGGTATAAAAATTTTTGATGTAGTAGTTTTTTTAGATGAATAATAGCTATCACAGCATAGCTATTTACCTAACAACTCGGCTGCATCAACGAACTCCGCTACGCGTCGTTCGGTGAACGGCAGATTCGTGCGGAAAAATTCATTGTGTTAGGTACAAGTTTTTCTACGAGCGTGAGGAAAGTCAACAGAACTAATCAAAAGTTGAGATATTTTTATCTGATTATAAGTGCTTATAGTTTATTAGATTATTGATAAAGTAAACATAAAGTGAAATATTATTAACAATAATAGTTGCATGTCAAAATCTATAATTTATTGTAAAAGTACAATTATTTGCATTACTTAAATTTATAGCAGATGCTATAAATGCTTGTAGAATGGCTGTAATTTTGGATCTGCTGCTCTTTGCTGTCCTGTTCTGTTATTTCCACACAGTGCGGCAAAATTTTCCACACTAAAATGTGTGTGGAAAATTCAATTTTCCGCCCGCACGTAGAAAAAATAATATAAATAACAGAATTAATACCTATAAAGACGTATGTACGAAAATAGTAATAGTAAATGATACAAACGGTTTTTTCTATGTAATTAATAATTATATCACCCCATATGAAATATAGAAATGAAAAGACGAGATTCACGAGATGCCTCTTGGCATTGGCAAATAATACCATAGAGAAATAATATATTTTGTCATAGATCACATACATCAGTGTATTCCATAGATATATGGTGAATTCGTGTAGAATGAATCTCTTACCATAGAATTATTAAGATAGACAGACAACTCAATGTTCAAATCTCAAACCATGTTTTTCACGCCCTCTCTTGATCTGGTGACTGAACTATATAGTGGTAACTGTGAACCCTATTGAGCCAAGACCAAAAGACAATATTAACCTGTCATAATATATTTGTACCTTGGCTGGATGTCCTATAGGATAGGAGGCCATTGGAACTTAGAAGAAGAAGAATATATTTGTAAAATGTAAACTGTCAACATCGTTATGGCGTCAAGTGCAAAAAATCTTAAATCAAAACAATAATATTTTGATATATCATAGGTAACATAAAATGATGTAATTAATTGTTGTTCACATAAATAAATAAAATAATGGCAGCTGCACTAGAATCTTCAACTACAGACAACGCCTGGATCAATTTTTGTGAAAGACACGCACAAGCAGCGGCACAAGATTTTTCCAAAAGTTGCATTCAGTTTATTACTATGAATCTATCAGAAAATGCTCGGTCAACAATTACCCACAAGGAGTTTTTGCGAAAGTACATAGATGCTTTTAAAGATCAGTTTGAAATGGATTTTAACAAAAGAAGATTACACAACACCAAAATATCCAATGGTATTGGTACAAAAACTGATGAAGACACTCTCGAAAATGATGATGGATCTCCCAAGATGCAGCATAAACCATTTTTCAGAAGGTAAGTAGTATCAAATAATCATTTCCTACTACTAATTATATGACATAAAGGCAGCTAACAAAATGGCTTTATATTCAATTTGAGAGGAATATTATACACTTAAAAAATCAAGTGATATAATAGGCATTGATAACAAATTCTTTATTACATTTTTCATAATATCTCCTCAGAAAACAAAATTAGTAGTATTTACAATATATTATGTGGTCAATATATTTGATTGCTTGAAATTCCTGTCAACTGATTCACAACTTAATCACTAGTAGTTTGAAGTGAATAAGTTCCTCAGAAGAATCTTAACAATCCAGTTTTGATTAGGAAGCAGTCCTAATAGTTAAAAAATGTTACATAAGCAGGTATTTTGCATTTTTGTCATATTTTCATTAAAAGTAACTTGTTTGAATAATTTTCAACATTTATATGCACTTTAATATTTGTAATACTTTTCTATTTCAAATAATCCAAAGTATATACTTTGTATGTGATAAATTAAATGTCCACACTTCAGTTAAAGTCAATAGGTTTCTTCCCACTGACATATATGAACTGTTCTTGAATCTATTGATAACACACTTTATTTAAATATGACAATTGTTGCGGGAAACTGTAATTAAGTATATCTATACTAAAACTTGAATTCAAAACAGACAACTTTTTTTTGTTTTTCATTTGGCATTATTCAAAGTACAAATCAAAGCTCCTGCTTGGTAAAATATTCTATCAGGACTATTGTCAATGTAGTGAACTATGTTTGTTACACTTTGGCATAATAAACATGCTTGGTATTAGTGAACTCCTTGCTTTTGTATTAGAGAGACATATATTGAAAACTCCAAAGTTGATTTTTTCATTTTTCATATATATTTAAGAGAATAAGTGAGATATTTTACACTATAATACTTTCTTTTATTTTCAGACTCAGCTTCAAGGTTCTTCGCAAGAGCAAAGATCTATTTCACAAACAACATTCAGACGATGTAGATATTACTCACAGCAAAACAAAATTAGCTAAAATAGTTGTGGAGTGCAGAAAAGAAGGTATCGTTAATTATTCAACACCAGAGAGTTTAGACCAACCAGGTGGTCCTCCCAAATGGGAAAAATGTCGACTGCAGTTAGTTAAAGCAACTGGAGGTTACATGCTGGAATTCTACTCCCCTCCAAAAAATCAAAAAGTAGGTACATTGAGTAATAAGTATTTTTTTTAAGAATATTGAAGTAGAAACTAGCACTAGATTCAATTATACCAAATAAAGTTGTGTAGATTGTTATTCTTCTTGTTGAATTATATTTTTATACTTATAATGAAATTATTATATAGCCACGAAGTGGAGTGTTCTGTGCTCTTATAACTGAAGCAAGGGAAACAACAGCATTGGAAATGCCTGATCATGAAAACACTTTTGTACTAAAAGCTAGCAACAATATGGAATTTGTGATAGAAGCTTTAGATACTGATGATATGCGCTCATGGTTAGCCACTATTAGGTATGTAATCTGTAATCTTATGAAACATTTTCAAAAGTGAAATTTAATCACCTGAAAATTTACCAACAAAAATTATATAAGTATACATATTTTTAAACTTTTTCAATTTTTATTTCCACTTTGCACTTTTTTTAACTATAATAACTTTATAATGCTTAATAGGTATTGTATGAGATCTGGGCCAGGAGGGAACGAAACAGGTCATGGTGATCACGGCAAAGACTACCATCGTCCCGATGCACCTGATTTACCTCCCAGACATATGGGAGGAAGAGGTGGCGATCGTTTGTCTTCCAGTTCTAATTTTGAGATTTGTCCTAATACTGGAGAACCTATCAATTGTAAGTTACTTATGTGTTTTTTTTAAATTATGGTTATTAATCATTAAAAACTTGTTATTCTGTTTAAAATACCAACTACAGACTAGAGATACAATTATAAATGTTTCTAGCAATGGAAAATGATATTGGTCAAACTCTAAAGAAGGAACTATGGTTCCATGGGACGTTAGGTAGATCAGAGGCTGCTCAACAAGTTCTGCATGATGGAGCCACAGGTCATGGAAGGTTCCTAGTTAGACAGAGTGAAACTCGGACTGGAGAATTTGTTCTCACTTTCAATTTCCAGGTAAAAACACCAAATACTTTGGTTACGTTATAAAACTATCCCTATACTATGTCATTTTTTTGTTGGAGTGTGGACAATGGATAAAAATTGTAGAAAAAAAAAAACGTTTGCTATATTAGCATGTTGGTTTGCGTTTTCAGGGCCGAGCCAAGCATCTCAGAATGACAATAAACGACCAAGGTCAATGTAGAGTGCAGCACTTTTGGTTCCAGTCTATTTATGAGATGCTGGAACATTTCCGCTCCCAACCAATTCCTCTTGAAAGTGGAGGAAATTCCGATGTTACTCTCACTGACTACATATTGAATCCAAATGCTAGGCAGCAACATCAGAGCTCAATGGGTCGAAGCCCTACCGGTACGATGACATCGAGTTCTTCGCAACAAGCAGTTGCTAATGGCCACGAGAGACGAGTACCCCCCATTCCGGAAGTCAGACAAGTGAGATAAAAAGTGTTCAATGTGTGTCATTAATATTTGTTTTTTTTTTTAATTTACACTTTTTAGATGATTTTTCGGTTTCGTTTTCGCCTAGAAAGGTATTTCAAACTGTTTTCGTATAAATACATTAACTATCACAGTAATAATATTGAAATGCAGTTCTTAATTATAACCATAAACATAATTTGACCGAAACTGAGCAGATAAAATAGTGGAAATATAACCCAATACCACCGCTACTGAAAAGACATTTCTTGCCATTTTATTATTTTGTACCTGATTTATTAATATTAGCAGATAACAATATTTTGCTGTCTTTACTGTACTTTACATTTGCGACACTAGCAAATCCTTAACATATGAATTCTCAATTACAAAGGCAAACCAATTAAAACCAAACATGTACGCAACAAGTAAAGTTACAACCCAAACTTCTAAACTACACACATCCGGTTGTCAGTTGACACTGCATTGTGCCATGTGATGTAAGCATTCCGTAAGTTAATGTTTGTCGTACAGGTTGTCCAATATTAGTGCGTCGTTAAATATTAACTGGAAGTTATACAAGCAAACAACACTTTGATAACATAGGCCCTTAGTATACAGGGTGTCCCACGACGAGTTAAAACTATCTGTATATGGCAAAATACTAATAGTAAAATCATGAAAATTTCTACCTTTGGGTTTTCGGATACGATCTTTTCAACTAAAATATCTTCAAAGATGGCAGACTTCCGGCTCTACCAGAAGTCGACTGTAACTTTGTTATTTTAAATGGAACATCCTATATATTAATACATTTTTAAAATCTACGTAAAATTTTAGTCTACTTTTGTCTGAAAACTGTTTTCGAAAAATGCATAATTTTTGAGTTATTATTTCATTTGTAAAAAATTTGAGGGTTGCAGGCCCTTATAAATTATTTTTTTAACGAGAATACCCTTAAAGATAGGAAAATGGTTTCTACTCGGTTGCTTTAAGCAAGGTCAGACGTGTTTGAATCTATTTTGAAAAATCTTTCATTTTATACAGGGTGTGTATAAAAAGGGTTCAAAGTTTAACTTCATAAATATCAAATTTCTTTTTTTTTTTCAAATAGAACCACTCGGTTTTTTTCTATTTTAATGAATTCAGCGGTAGAAAATAAGGCAACTTCATGTATACTTTTCTATACCTAAACCTTACCGTTATTCAGATATTAAATGTTTTCTGTAAATTTTTAGAGATGCAGGTGTGGCCTAAATTTTATTTTGACCCGTTGATACAAGCTCAAAGAGATAAAAAAGATTATGTAAATTTGCTTTTAATACATGGTAAATATAGCAAAGTTGTTACAAGAACATATGTGCTTTATTTGCAGTAAGATATCCAGATAGACCACGATCGAAATCGCACATTGTTGAAAGAATACTTTACAATTTGAAGCTATTCGGTTAATTTTAAGCAAAAGTTAATCGAGATATACCATTTGTGTATCAACGGGTCAAAATAAAATTTAGACCACACCTACATCTCTAAAACAATTTACAGAAAATATTTAATATCTGGATAACGGTGAGGTTTAGGTATAGGGAAGTAAACATGAATTTGCCTTATTTTTTACCCCTGAATGCATTAAAATGAAAAAAACCGAGTGGTTCTATTTAAGAAAATGAAGAAATTTGATATTTATGAAGTTAAACTTTGAACACTTTTTAAACACACCCTGTATAAAATGAAAAAATTTTCATCATAGATTCAAATACGTCTGACCTTGCTAAAAGCAACCGAACTGAAACCATTTTCATATCTTTAAGGGTATCCTCGTAAAAAAATAAGTTACAAGAGTCTGCAACGGTCAAATTTTTTACAAAAAAATCAATAACTCAAAAAGGATGCATTTTTCTGAAAAAGTTTTCAGCCAAAACTATACTAAAATTTTACGTAGATTTCAAAAATGTACTAATATACAGGGTGTTCCATTCAAAATAACAAAGTTGCAGTCGACTTCCGGTAGAACCAGAAGTCTGCCATCTTTGAAAATATTTTAGTTGAAAAGATCGTATCCGAAAACCCAATCGTAGAAATTTTCATGATTTTACTATAAGTATTTTGCCATATACAGATAGTTTCAACTCGTCGTGGGACACCGTGTATACTTATGAAACATATTAATATCACATCAATTACAATACTATGCTGTAACTTGAAGAACATTTTTTTGTGGTTTTACTTCATACATGATGTATCTTAATTGAGTTTCCATTGGTAAAAAAAGTATTTTTATATTTTTATTCATTATATCACATATTTTAAAAGTAGACCAAATGTAAATGGGAAAACATGAGATTAAAAAATAGTGTAGGTCAAATTATTACAAAATTTTCTTGAAAACATTTTGAAATATCTTTTGCATCTTATAGTGATATTGTTTTTTTAATTTATCTTTTGTATATATATTTTTTTCATTGTACATGTATGTATTTTGTGCCTTTTTCGCTTGATATGTACAGACTTTTGCACTATTAATTTATTATTTAATTAGAATGCTCAAATTAAGTATAGAAGGAATGTTAGTACCTTCACGGTTCCCGTTCAGTGTTCATTTAAATGCTTGTATTATAATTTAAACTTTTTTTTTCAAATAATACTCGTCAGAATGTTTAAGCACAAACAAATACACAGCCAAAACTTTGGTATACAGTGTGACTCGTATGCTATAAACAATCTATATTCAGTTTATTTTAAACTTGCTTGTGTTTCAGCAGCTGTCGTTTAAATATATTCAATTGAAATATGGGTATTCGCTTTGAAATTTTTAGGTGTTTTCATAGTGTATTGCATTTTTACATCTGATATCCTCTTTCTATTTAATTGTTTTCATATATTTTATTCATGAAAAGCATGCTTATAACAAGAAAATAAAAATTAACAGCATTTATACCTTATAATAGATGTTATAAGGTGGCTACTGACCCATTCCAGCTTTTCGGACCTACTGTAATCCTTTTGGGCATAGAACTATTCTGTCCCCCCTTCCTTCAATTGACAGAATTTGCTAATCTTACCACCCTTAAATTGAACTTATAGTGCCCATTAGCAGACTAACTACAGTATTGACAGTATTCCTCTCTTTATTTATCAAGACTGACTTAAACTTGGGTGAATGTTTTATAATGAAGTGTTTTGCTTGTCTTTGGCCTGGTGAATTTTTATCCACCATTCCAGGCATTTATAGACTGCCAACTTTTTTGTTTGCTCTGGTCCAAAAAACCTAGACCAACAATTTCATTGCCCCTGTATCATGGAATCCAAGCTATCATCAACCTTACTATGGTCTACAAGTACATTCAGCGCATGCACACAATTTCATACTATCTGTGAAGATGGATTGCTGAATCGAATTGAATTTTCTTGAGTATACCATCTGCAGATCCATGTCAAATTTATAGTGATTCTTTTAATATCTCAACCCAAGATTAAAACCTCCATTCAGTGATTCGATATCTCCTCCGGCCTAATCTATTTATCTTAATAGGTTTTTAAATCTACATTGCATTTTGATATTTGTGTCTTAAACATTCATTGATAACTTTAACCTTAAAAATGTATGCTCTGTTTTATAACGGAACTTTAAATTTGTATAAATGAAAACCAGTGCAATCTCACTATTTAAATTTTTTGTTATTGTAGTATAATACAGTTTATGTTGTTTTTTTAATTAGAATTGTCGGTATGAATTACTTATATATTATGTTGACATACACAACTGATAGTGGTTTTCTTTTTAAATAATGTAATTAATATTGGAGGATTTTTAAGCCTACAAATAAAACTGTAATTTTGGAGGTAGTTATGGTTAACTTTATTCAAAATAACGATTACATTGAACAAAAAAAAAGAAGGGATTTTAACCCATCTAAAAATAACGTATATCTTCCTGCTTCGTGATCTTCCTCTTGTTCTCGACTTTGATGGAACCCATGATGTTATTCTCTTTAATATTTCTATTGGTGCTCTCCTTGTTTTTATATATCGGACTATATTTTCTCCATCTGGTTCCTTTTCTATTTCTATGTTTCTTTTTAATCCTCTTTCACACATTGGTATAATTGGTAATGTAATGGTAAATCTGACACCTTACATCTTATGATTTTATTATCACACTTTTAGTAATACAGAACTGATATTCTTAATTGTTCTTCTGATCGATAGTTGTGCAAAGACAGCGGATTATTATTTTTTATGTATATATTTTCATTAAAATAAATATAATCGCACATGTAATAGTTTCTATCCTATATAATTGTGTCAAATAATGACTTTCATCATGTCTATTGTGGATAGCTGTAAGAATTAGTAATTATGGAATTTTCTCGATTTGCAGTGAATTCTTATCCCAAAAATTCTAAATATACAATCTGGTGAAACGTTATGCTGAATAAAAGACCTCGCTGCAAAGAAGTTTGTATAATAAATTAAAATGAAACACATTTAAAAAGAAAACCTATTGCAGTTGTTTGTGCTTTGTAAGTAATTACGCAACATAAAAAAAATATGGCAACATCCACATATATCTGGAATTTTTATTTAATTTTCTAATTTTGCAGACTGAATGTAAACTATTAAATTTAAAATATTTGTAAAACATTTAAGTACATTTCATATTAGGAACCTAAGTATAACACGAGGTGATTTTATTGATTATTTATATTATTTTAATTTATTAATTAAGTACGAACATGTAAATACAACATTTAAACTTTTTTTACTGGTTTCATTTTACCTTCTTTATCCGATAAAACATTTGCAATCATTTACAGAGAATTTAAACTTTGTTTATACAGTGTGGAAACCACTTATGGAATACAATTCTTTATGTCATTATTTTAGAAAATTATAAAAAATGCCGAGACACGTCAACTTTTGAATTGAGTTGTGCATTATGTAAACATAAATGTGAATGTACAGGGTGATTCCCGCAAGTATGCCATAGTCGGTGCTGTTTTTTTAATGAAACACCCTTTATATTTGCATATTTTTGAAATCCTTTTAATGAACCGATTCCAACAAACTAAATAATGTATGGTCAATTATGAATTATACAGGGTAAAATTTTTATTTTTACAGTTATTAAACACACATGAAATACCTGATGTATTTGATTTTAATACATTAAAATAAATGCTCAAAATGTTCTCCACCTAGTTGTTGGCAATAGCACAGTTTCCTATAGAACTCCTCCTTAACTTAGTTTAAAGTTTGAGGTGAAATATTCCGTATTTCTGTAGTTATCCTGTCTTTGAGGTCTACAATGCTAGTTGGTTGTGGGGCATATACTTTGTTCTTGAGATAACCCCACAGAAAAAAATCTAAAGGCGTAAGGTCTGGCGATCTAGCTGGCCACTCAATAGTACCTCTTCGTCCAATCCATTTATTGGGGAAGATTTCATCTAAATAAGTTCTTACCATTAAAGCATAATGAGGTGTTACCCCGTCTTGCTGGAACCAAACATTTTCATTCGGTAAGCTAGGATCTATTGCGTTGGGATATAAGTTTGCCAATGCAGGATTAACTTCATTTCTAAGCATATTTAAATATTTTTCAGCTGTCAAATTTCCATCTATAAATATAGGACCAATAATATGGTCGCCTATGATACCGGCCCAAACGTTCACCTTTTGAGGGTACTGAGTATGTGTCTCACGCATCCAATTAGGATTCTCTGCTGACCAATATCTACAGTTCTGTCGGTTTACCCTCTCCATTCAATGTGAATTGTGTGATCAATGTGATTTATCAGAAAAAAGAATGGTACCAAGAGCTATCTCATTTCTGTTCAGCTTATTCATCAATCTTTCGCAGAAATCCATTCTACGATCTGGATCGTCTTCTGTTAACTCCTGCACAAAAGTTAATTTGTAGGGTTGAAGTTTTTCTTTAGGAGGACATCTTAGAATAGTTGTATGACTAACATTATTTTCACGGGCAATTTGACGTGTACTAGAAGTTGCGGATTATCTTCGATACTTAACAAAATATTTACTTTCACATCATCTTCAACGAAGTGTGGTTTTCTTTTCAATGGTTTGACATGTCCAAGTTCTCTGAATTGTGCATGAATTTTAGACACAGTACTTTGTGAAATATTAGGCAATTCGGGATACCTGTGATTAAATAAGTTTGCCACTTCAACTTGACTTCTGCAGTTATCCCCGTACCCGATCATCATTAAAATCTTAATTCGGTGAGTCTCAGTTAAATATTTCATTGTTATGTCGACAAGAAAAGAGTATTTGACAAAGATTTTACTTTTTTAGGATGAACTGTCAACACATCAACAATTGACAGAATAGAAAACAATCCACATTTACCGATTTTGTCTAATTATTGGAGTTTTTAGGCAATTTTTAGGTATTTATGATAAAATTCATGGGCGTAGCAGGTTTTGTTTAATATACAAATACGTCTAATAATTAGTTAGTTTAGATTTTTGATAAATCCATATTTAGCTAATGTAAAAAAGTACCAATATTTCAAGTGTAATAAATTATTAATTTTAAAATTTTACCCTGTATAATTCATAATTGACCATATATTATTTAGTTTGTTGGAATCGGTTCATTAAGAGGATTTCAAAAATATGCAAATATACAGGGTGTTTCATTAAAAAAACAACACCGACTATGGTGGCATAGTTGCGTGAATCAACCTGTACATTTAAATTTATGTTTACATAACGCACAACTCAATTCAATAATGACATAAAGAATTTTATTCCATAAGTGGTTTCCACACTGTATAAACTGCATCTTGCATTTTTCAAAAATAAAGTAATGTTATTAGTCTCTTAGCTAGTCTAAACTTTTGTGAAATACAAAATACTCTTAATTCTAGCAGAGTTCAAAACATTTCAATACACATTTAGATTTCACATCGACTTTTCAAATAAAAAAAATTGAATAATGAACTAGACTATTGCAAAGCAGTTAGAAGGTTTTATTTTCCTTTTCCACGAGCCCGTCTCACCAAGTCTCCAATAACACTACTGCCGAATAGCTGGTTATATTTTAGAGGAGATAAACACCCCCTTTTTTCACCTGTTATTAACTAAAAAAGGAGCAGCATTTGCGAGTCAAAAATATATCAGATTCATACCACCTAATGGCACCATCCGTTTTCTATTAAGATTTTTGTCATACAAATTCACCTATTGCTTGGCCTAGGTATATTTACAGTAAGAAACTTAATAGATGTCAAAGGAAATAGTATAATGCTATTATAACGCCTTACATAGTCTTTGGAAATCAAACAACAAAGTCCGTTCACTTTTTTTGGGCCGAGATGGGAAACTCATGTTCGAATGGGTCCTTAACCAGTACCCAGACAGTGTTGGACTCATCCCACGGGGAGGGAGGGGTGCGACCAGAGATGAAGTACAGGAATGGATGGATAAGAAAATTGAGAGAAGGAGCAATTAGTAGCAGGAGAAATTGGGTGGACCGGAAATTCAGGGAGGTGCTCACAGGGCATGGGTCGAGAGTGAGGGAAACAGGAGGGTGCGAGAGATGTGAAGTGGAGGATGATGTGGGACATGTGTTTAGTTGTTTGAAGAACGAGGAAGTTATGTGAGGGACCGCCGCCCGTCTTGAAGTATGCTAGGGTAGTGATTCCAAGGCGGGAGTAACGGTGGGTTTGGTTGGTAGGCATTCCCGTGGGATGAGTCCAGAGTCCGTTCACTAAGAAGCAACAACTACTTCCATGGCTATATGCCACGAAAGACATTGAATTGCACTTTAAAGTATAATATACTATTTCCTTTGACATCTATTGATAACACGCTTGACAAATGACAATTTATTTGCAGGAAACTGTAAATAAAGTAGACAGTAAACTTAATAATTTGTGTCTGGTTCTTTTTATGTCTATTAGTAGAAAATACATTGTTCCTAGCATATGCGGAAAATGTCCGTTGCAAACAAAACTATATCTTGATAAAGCTATACATTTTCTACACAAAAATTTAGACTGCGCGTGTCAATTTGAATACTTTCTAGAAGTCTTGAAGATTTAATGCTAATTTAATTAATAAACTAGTATTTTAGTCGACTACATTCATTAATAACGCTGTTTAATATTAGATGTAGTGAATTTTTTTTTCTAATACCGTCTACACCTAGCTCACAGTCAATATATCAACTTCAAATGATTCTGCTGTAATTACTTCTAGAGCCTGAAAATTTTTTTCAGGTTCAAACGCACAATGGTAGTGTTAGAACACAAGAGACAACTTTAGAGCAAATACAAGCTGAAGCATCCGCTCGTGCTGTTGATAATCAGTACAGTTTTGTTTAAAATAAGGTAAACAGCATTTTTTTTTATTCTTTGCATTTAATGTTTAATAGAAGATTATTTATTATAACAGATTATAATTTAATCAGGTACTGACTTATGGTTGAACATATTTTGAAGTAATATTTTCAGTCTGTTCATGCAAAATAGTCTATTTGCATTTCTTATTAAAATTCTTAAGGGGTGAATTTAAGCTTCTAAAAAATATGTTGTTACAAGGGGAGTAACATAAAAGGTGGATTCATGCAAGAAAAAAATTAAAACTAAGATTAATTTAAAACTAAAACTAAGAAGATAAAACCATGTTATTTTTCAATTTAAATCTCAGTTTCTTGCATGAACAACAACATATGTACATTACATGTACATGCTCATGCAAGAAACTAAGAAATTTAGATCTAAATTAAAAAATAGCATGGTTTTATCTTCTTAGTTCTAAGTTAAAGTTTTAATTTTTTCTTGCATGAATCCACCTTAAGTATTAAGTAAATTGTTCATTATGTTGTTTGTTTGTAATTGCATTTATGTTTTATCACAATTTTATACACAATTGTTTATTTAAATTTGTATTATAAAAATGGATATATCCGTGAATAAATAAATCTAAAAATAAAGATCTCCTTCCTGTCAGTTTACAATTTAATCATATATAGAACTGCTCATAATAATAAATATAGGGTGACCACCCTTTACTCCAGAGATTTTTTATGGTAACTAATTATGGTTTACATATTTCACCAATGCCTTCAAATGATCTACAATCACATTATTATTAACTGCTTCTATGTATAACATCTGTTACCGTTTGATGAAACTAATGATTAAAAAACTAACAGAAGAAACCAAGACATTGTGGAATATTTTCATTATTTCTTCATAACAGAAACAATAAACCACAATAGCTATTTGTGTATCAAGAGCATAAAGTAGTACTTTGGCAGTCGAGACTACCAAAGGACTTTCTGCTCGAAACACACACAAAGATTTTTTCTACGATCACACCAAATTAAAATTAATTCATTGTTTGTACTTAGCAGTTTCGTGTATCTATGTACGTAGGCAACACTGATTACATTAATGTCAGATATTTCTTAGATTTCCCTATTTCTTATTGAATTATTACGGAAAATACTGTTGGATGCTTTTCAACATATTAGAAAACCAACTGAAATATTTATTTATCCTACAGTTTATATTAAAATAACTACTAACTCTCTTTTATCTATAAATAAAATTAGCCGTGCGCCAAAGTTACTTTTCTTCTTAAGAGCGCCAATAATGTCAAATTATGACAGCTCGTGAAAAACATCAACTTTGCAGATGCTTTTCAAGGCAGAAAAGACGACTTTCGATAGTGGTCGTAGAAAAAATATATGGTTAATAGTAGTATAATTAATTTTGTTTGAAAAAGATGGAAAAAGTATATATTGACTTACATGACATTTCAAAATAGGGGCTTTGGAGTTTGGAGATGATAATTCAGAATGTAAGATGGTCGTTTCTCTCTGCACTCATTTACTTGATACTAATTTCACATGCTGGCTAAAACTAAAATTGAATATTGCTCAATCTTTAGGTTTTTCATACAAATACATCGAGCAAGTAAGCCCACAGTACTGTAGGTACTACTACTTCTTGTAGTATTTTATTCAAAGTCTAGTCACTGTAGTAAATAAGAATTCAACTGCCATTTTTATCAACTTATGGTTAATGTATTATAAGTATTCTAAGATAAGGTTATTTTTATGTTATATTTTTTAAATGATATAATAAACTTACGAGATATCCTCGTTACCTTTTGAATCAGGAGCCGCAAGAACCAATTATTTTCAACAAATATGTTCTATTTTCTATAATAGAATTTGATCAAACTTTTTTTGAGTACTCTAATAATCAAGTTAAATAAATACCAAAATGCTAAATTTTGCAAAAAAAAGTTATAAATGCTAAATGCATGTAGACTTGGCAGCCGATAATACTGATAGTTTTATCAAATTTATATAATGCATATAGAATCCACAACATTTTTTGTGAAATTCCATTATTTTTTTAAAGTGTAGAACGCTGCGGCTTTGATAGCCGTTAATACTTAAATTATTAGTGTAACAAGAAAAACTTTCATCAACTTTCTATGGTGAGTGTAGGAAATAGAGCATTTTTTGTGGAAAATAATTGCTTTTTGCAATTCCCCGATTCAAAAGGTAACGTTGATAGCGTCTGGTTGCCAGTTTCAGCGTCATTTACACTAGCCAGGAAATTGATGTAATTGAAGTGAAACTTCAATATGCAAAACTCCTAAATCAAATTCCAATTATATGTATACTAGTTTAATAGAAAATAATAAATATATATTTAATACATTATCAACATTAATTTTTCTCTGTAGTTATGAATATTATGTTGAGAAAATGAATTACTTTTGATACAATAGATTGTTCAAGTACTTAGCATAAGCTAAGATATCCTAAATATCACACCAACCTTTCTATATTTTGAGATTACTTATAAATAATGTTTCATTTGAGCTGAAAATTAAGGATCCTACATTTGTCTTTGACTTTTATAATGCAGTTTTTATGTCTCCATATAAATGTGAAACTTCATTTTAAAAAACATCTACCACCATACCTATAATGAAAATTGAAATGCAGACCAATGTAAAGCAGTATATAGTCACTATTTACTATAAATATAATGAGAACTTGAATGAGTTTATTGTATTCAAAATTAATATGTTTGTATATTGGGCTGACATTCACTGCGACAGAAGATATTAAAATGTAATAGCTGAAATGTTAATATTAAAACTATAAAATATAATTATGTTAAATGTTAAATATGTGTTTCATTCTTATAATAAATTGAATGAATTCAGAGAACAATCAAACATGGAATACTCCTGAATATAGGTATGAATAACAAAATAACCATTAGAATATGGTCATTATATCGCCGAGAATTTCAATGTGGCTACTAGCAGTTTTCATATTTCATGTAGGTAGGCTCTTTTGTATACAAGGTCCACTTGTCATTTGTCAATGTTACTTTTCCTCTATTTCTGGCGTTTCTTCATCTTACAAAGACATTTTGATAAATACTCTTAATTTTCTTCTGTTCAGATAACTTTATTGTACAAAAAACAAACAAACAAAAAACTTTGACAAGTAGTTACCAAACTTACCAGAATAAACTTACAGCTGCTCTGGTGACAGATAATTTACCAGTTTCAGGAAACGATCACCACTTCTTCAGGACTTTAGTTACTAACCAAATGTTTAATTAAGTTAGGACTTTTTATAAATCCATATCTATGCAATCAAAAATGGCTAATCCCAACATAACATCAAAATGACATAATTATCGTTTATTTATTCATCAATGTTGGAATATCAGGGATCACAACAAATCTCGCTGTTCAACACTCCAGAATATAAAAGATTATCTACACTACTTCAACTATCTCCCCTGTCTTGGATAAAATTTAATTGTTCATTTAAGAAATCCACCAACTGTGAACCAGTAACAGTTTCTTCAACTATTTGACCAGTTATTTTGCCTAACTTCACAGCCAGAATGTGTTTGCAGGTTATAGCATTTCTTGTCTCCAAAACTTGTATGCGAAAAATGTTACAATGGCAGAAGTTTATGTTATCAAAAATAGTACACTGCTCATGTTTAGTAACTATTTTAAATACAGTTCGTACATCATCAGGAAGTCTATATTTGATGATTTTGCATTTTTCTAAAAGTTCTGTAGCTAGTACTAAATGTTCTCCAAAAAATGAGTGTAATACTTCAAGATCTTTTTCGTTAACTAAAAATAATAAATAATTTTTAAAATACTTACTTCATAGAACTTAGTACGAATATTATAGAAAACTAATATATAACTTCATATCAATTGTGTGTGAAAACAGTAATATAAAATGCTGAGCTGATATATTTCACATGCTAATCCCTGGAACATTAGTAATACAATACCGAAGGTTCTGAAATTCATGTAACTTAATAATAATTTAAACTAACAAAATTATTTTAATTGCTACTTTGAAATATTTATAATTGCTTACAGCATCCTGTTTCTAAGTATGATTTTTCAGCTTCTCCTAAATAGTCAAATGCTAACTTTGGAACACAACTTGATTCCAAGTTCATAATAGTGTTTTGTCTAAAAAAAGACAATGAAAGAGCTCGTACAGTATAAAAACTAAAAACGAGACGATTTGAAGTATAGGCGATATGATGCATGGCACACATAATGGCACAATAGATTACCATTAAAAAAATATGGCATAATGTTTTTGCCCAACTGCCAACTATAATACTAAATTATTAATATTAATTATTTCCTCTGCATAGAATAATACTAATGACTAATAAACGGTTAGATTGTTTAAGAATTTAAGAAAGCTAGGTTAATTATACTCTGTAGAGGCCAGGTAGATTATCCCCTGTTGAAGAAAAAGAAGAAATTAGCAGGTATTCTCTTCTTCTTTCCGTGAATCATAACAACCATAAAGTAACAATCAATGAAGGTAAAATATCTCCCGTGTTTTCTGGGCAAATTATCCCCTGTGATATTACACAATAAAGAAGATAGGATATATACACTGCCCACCAAAATTACACCTAAAATATAATTGAAAACTATTTTCTTGTAAATTCTAAGAATATTCCAACCATTTTTATTTTCGAACTTTTCCACTTTCTCCATAAACTTACTAAAAATATCAAAAAAAAAAGAAAAACGTCCTCCACAAGAATGAACTATTAAGAGCAGAGATAGCTATTGGTACATACATAGCTCAGGCTCTGGTACAGGTGTATACGGGCGCAGGCTGCAGACCTATGACAAATTTCAACCTCCTAGGATCCTATGCAGCCGCATTTCAGGCGGAGAATTACGCCATTGCTTCTTGTGTGGAGCAAAAGCAATAAAAATCTCGGTTAGCCAAGCTGTTTTGAAAGCACGCTCACCGTGTAACATGAAAATTGGTTTTAGACTGCCAAAAACGAATCTCCTGGATCAATAGAGTCTCGCTGGTGTGGATCCCTGGTCATTCTGACAGTGTTTCGCCCTGTGGTATGTTGTACACAAATTATATATCAATGCAAGAAATTTCAATACATTATTTTCAATAAAATATGTTTAATAACAATAGTTACAATTTACTAATGATTTCATACATGGATTTTTAATATAAAATATACTTATTTCATACAGCAAATACAGTACCTACATACATATTGTTATGATTCATTCCGACCATAAAATAAATACAGTTTTATTATCCCATAAAATTATTTGATACAGCTTGTATGATAAAATTACAAATTATTTGATTTATAAAAGTTATTTAATTAATAGATCGAATACACCCTATAGAGTACAATTTAATAGAAGTCTCTTAACAACACTAGAACAAAATAGCATCAATAATCTTAACTAATATCAACCAATCAAAAGATGTGACTGTCAGATGTATTGTAAAATATAAACACAAATGCAATTTAATATTAATTACTGATTTTAAAAATTACTCTGTTATTAATATTTCCAATTTCCTGTACATATTTTAACATAATAAGTTTAATTAAAGTAAAATTATTTCAATGTGTCAAATCATGAAAAACATTGATATCAAATAGAAATTTGTTAATGTAACAAAAGAAAATAAAGGATGAGGATTGGAGGATGGTAACCAAGAGGAAACTAGGGGGTTGTTGATATAAGAAATGCGAGAGGGTGACAAGAAAAAATAGAAATGAAGAGGAGATGCAGAAATTAAACTGCTGAGTAAACAAATATTAGTGCTTGATTCATTAGGAAGGACTGTAGAATAGTTGGTCCATATTTCCAATGATTCTATAACAAATATTACAAGAATTGGTAAGTCAAATCTATACAAATTTACGAAACTTACCTGAACGAGTTGAAGCAGTCCAATTGGAACCAGACGTCTATACACCAATTTTATAAACAGTACCTAGTACGTGTAGCTATTTTTGATTCCCGTTTAGTACAAAATTTAATCCACCACCGATTTCTTTTCCTGGAAGGCAGATAGGACAAAACAATTCTTTGAAAGAGTGCAACAATGTTCTAACAGGTTATAAGTGATTTTAAAGGTTATTTCCCATAAATAAAACATCAGTGATTAAATAAGATAGATTTAGGTTGTTCAATTAGCATAATATATTCTTTTACCTTATAAAGGGTGACGTCATTCTTAGATTTATGTAGAAATTTCGTTCACATTTCATTTTCGTCATATCTAAGACCGTTTTCGCCATTTTAAATAATTTCACATAAATTACACTATTGCCATTTCGTAGAAGAAACGAGATTTCTTTTACATTGTTGCCATTGTTAAAGACAACATAAGAAAACTTATTTGATAATTATAACAGACGTATTGATTATAACTTAATTTTGTTGAGGGAATTATAATAAATAAAAGTTTAGACGTTTATTAATCTGTTCAAAATTGCAAACAAAAAAACAAGTTTTTGAGTAATAATCCAAGAGAGACAATACTATTGGTGATGGTGGTTGCCTGTTTTTGAACTCTCCCTTAGTTTGAGACGTTTCATGTAAACCGACTGAGCGAAGTAATTATTTACATACATAAAAGAAAGGTTTTGAGAAGTAAAGGTAAATTTTAAACAATATTTGTATCATTGTTAGCCGGAGCAAAATTAGAATAATACATGCATAGACAACACGCAATACACATATAACTCATATACACTCAAATAAATAATTCATCACACCACACATTTTAGATTCATCACACCAAAACAAAACCATATCAATATATATTTATAAATGCTGACCAATTTGAAGTCAAACGCAAAACCACTTAAAAATTCAATCTTTCTTTTGAATACAAATACTAGGATATGTTGTCTAAGACTTATTTCAAGATTTCTTTGTATTTCAGCAATATAAACTGCATTTCAATGAGATAATTGAAGTTAGGTATATACCTACACCTGATTTTTGTAAAAAAGTTTATTTACGTTTAGAGTTGAAGAAGACCCAATTTTTTTGGTAGTAAGCAAAGCAAAATTATCCTTTGAATTAGGTTCTAAAATTTTTGAATGATATTTTCCATTGTATGTTATTGATTTATATTGTTTTTTTATCACTTTATCAATCATATTGTGCATATATTTTTTGTATTTAATAATTAGAAAAAGTTACCAAAGGATTCAACTTATTAATTTTTATTCTATTATTCATGCGCGAGAAGAACGGATGGTTGTTTATTGACATCAGTGTGACAACGCATGTGTCTATTCAATTTGCCTTTCTCTCTAAACGATTTCAAACAAAATTCACATTTATACGGTTTTTCGCCAGTATGACATCGAATGTGCCTTTTTAAAGTTTCTTTAATCCTGAAAGATTTCTCACACAATTCACATTTGAACGGTTTTTCCCCAGAATGACAACGGATATGTCTTTTTAGAATACCGTTTTCTGTAAACGATTTAAAACAAATTTCACATTTGAACGGCTTTTCTCCAGAATGACAACGTAAATGTTTTTTCAAACTTTCCTTCAAACTGAACGATTCCATACAAATTTCACATTTATAAGGTTTTTCGCCAGTGTGAGAACGAACGTGAGTGTTCAAAGTTACTTCCTCTCTAAACCGTTTCAAACATATTTCACATTTGAACGGTTTTTCAGTATGACAACGCAAATGTCTCTTTAAGGCGTCTTTTGTAGTGAACGATTTCAAACAAAGTTCACACTTAAACGGTTTTTCTCCAGTGTGACGACGTAAATGTCGATTTAATCCTCCTTTTAAACCGAAAGAGTCCGTACAAATTGGACATTTAAACGGTTTTTCGCCAGTATGAGAACGAATGTGTGTGTTCAAAATACTTTTCTCTATAAACGATTTTGAACAAAGCTCGCATTTGAACGGCTTTTCTCCAGTGTGAAAACGCAGGTGTCTTTTTAAAGAGTCTTTCAATGCGTACGTTTTCATACAAATTTCGCATTTGAACATTTTTTCAGTACTACAAGGTAAGTGCTTTATAAAATTTTCTCTCAAATCGAACGATTCCATACAAATTTCACATTTATACAGTTTTTCGCCCATGTGAGAACGAATGTGTGCGTTGAAATTTATTTCCTCTCTAAACGGTTTGAAGCAAATTTCACATTTGAACAGTTTTTCAGTATGACGACTCAAGTGTTTTTTCAAAGAGTCTTTAATAGTGAACGATTTGAAACAAAGTTCACATTTGAACGGTTTTTCTCCAGTATGACAACGTAAATGTACTTCTAAAGTTCCTTTAAATCCGAACGATTTCATACATATTTTGCATTTAAACGGTTTTTCACCGGTGTGCGAACGAATATGTAAATTCAAAATGTTTCTCTCCCTAAAGGATTTCAAACAAATTTTGCATTTAAATGGTTTTTCTCCAGTATGACAACGCTTATGCCTTCTCTTCTCAAAGAGTCCTTCAAAGTGTACGATCTCGTACAAATTTCGCATTTATACGGTTTTTCGCCACTGTGAGATCGAATGTGTTTGTTATAAGTACTCCTGTCTCTGAAAGATTTTAAGCAAATTTCGCAATTAAATGGTTTTTCGCCGTCGTGACAACGCATGTGTATATTTAAAGTACATTTCTCTGTAAAAGTTTCCGAGCAAATTTCACATTTTAACGGTTTTTCAGTGTGACAGTGCTTTTTAAAAGTTTTCTCCAATCTGAACGATTCCATACAAATTTCGCATTTATACGGTTTTTCACCAGTATGAGTACGAATGTGTGTATTCAAAGTACTTTTAACTCTAAACGATTTCAAACAAATTTCACATTTGAATGGTTTCTTTCCAGTATGACAATGTAAATGTATTTTCAAAGTTCCTTTAAATGCGAACGATTCCATACATATTTCGCATTTATACGGTTTCTCGCCGGTGTGAGAGCGAATGTGTAAATTCAAAATGCTTCTCTCTCTAAAGGATTTCGAACAAATGTCGCATTTAAATGGCTTTTCTCCGGTATGACACCGCATATGTCTTCTTAAAGAGTCCTTCAATGTGTACGATCTCGTACAAATTTCACATTTATATGGTTTTTCGCTACTGTGAGATAGAATGTGTTTGTTCAATATGCTTCTCTCTCTGAACGATTGTAAACAAATATCACATTTAAATGGCTTTTCGCCAGTGTGACAACGCATATGTACATTCAAATTACATTTCTCTGGAAATGCTTTCAAGCAAATATCACATCTGAACGGCTTTTCTCCAGTATGGCAGCGCAAATGCCTTTTTAATGTTCCTTTCAAACTAAACGATTCCATACAAATGTCACATTTATAAGGTTTTTCGCCAGTGTGAGTACGAATGTGTGTATTCAAAGTATTTTTCTGTCTAAAAGACTTCAAGCAAATTTTGCATTTAAATGGTTTTTCGCTAGAGTGACAACACATGTGTTTATTCAGCTGACTTCTATACCTAAATGATTTTGAGCAAATGTTACAATGAAATCTTGTTTCTTCATTTTTAATTTGATCATAAATAGAAAGTATTTCCCCATTTTGATACTCCAGCTCATTACTCCTAAATGGTTCAATGCTTTGTTCTTGTGACTGGAATTTATAAAAAAGTTTTTTTTTGGCAAGATGACTTACAACATGGACTAAAAGCTCAAATTTTCTAGTGTACAAATTTCCACAAAACTTACAAATTAAAATACCTCCAGGTAAGACCCATTTCTTGATATAGTTACCATTTGCAAAATGTCCTATAAGAAATAATATACATCATATTACTTATTATACAGTGACATACATATTTTCCTTTTTTTGTTTTATTCAGTAAGCAAAAAACCATTGTAACATGCAGGGAACAGTTTAGCAGCCCTTAACTATCACTTCGCTCGCCCGTGCATCTAATAATCTTGGGCTACTAAAGCTCATTTTCTGCTCTCATTACACAATATTGTAATAATTATTTACATACCTATTCTTGACTGGTTTAAATGTTTTACTGGAACTAAGTTGCCCTTTATATCTACATTATCAATTCTTCGACTAACAGAACTTATAGAGCTTATATATGTTTGTTCTAAATGGTCAGGTATTGTATCTGCATCATATTCCTGTTTTATTGAGATTAATTCATTTTTTATAACTTTACTTATTTGGTTCACATCTTCAACAAATTCTGCATTCAAACTTTGGCTAGTTTTATCGTTAGTACAACCATCTTGTAAATAAATAATTCCTGCATCATCTATGTATTCTTGTTTTATTGGGACCAACACGTTCGTTACATTATTAATTTGGTTATTATCTGGCTGATCGTCCCGAAAAAACTTTTCTTCAATTTCAACTTTTTGTTCTTCTAAAGAAACATAGTCTGGATCTTGTTTTACTTCCATTATTGCATATACAATTTAGGATCTGTGTTTAGGATAACAAAATTACCAATACATAAAACTGACAACAAATAAAACCAACTGACAGCTAAAATTCCTTTGAGTTAAATCTTCCTTTTTTGGGACGTTGGGGGAAGCGTTCGTTATTTGCGTCCGATCAATCTTTTTAGTCAGAATCGTTCTTTTATTACATCTAGAGGTAGGGTAGGTAAATGCACAGCACAGTGTGCTGTGGGTAAATGCTAAGAGGGGCCTCCTCACAGGTATACAAACCTCAAAACATAAACAAAAATCTAGTTATTTTTAAGTTCAAAATATTTCCGATAGATGTCGCTAGTGGTATTAAATCGGCTTTAATTTAATACATTTCTTGACGATTCAAGCAAACGCATCTCCGGGTCAGCTGTTTCGATTAGAGATATTAGATATTACCTACACAAAGTTTCGATGTTTTGGTTCCAAATACAATTCTGTCAGCAGGTATTTTTATTTATTTTCAATCTCAATAAGTGAATTATGATTTTATTTATTTACCAGCTAGTATGTTCATTATACCTAATTTTCTTTTCGTCTTTGTTTCTGTACTTATAGGTTAATTTTGAAATTAAAATAGTATATGAATTATCGTCGGCTCTCTATATATTGAAGTTTTATACCTAACAACAGATATGGATGCTGATAATTTGGATTTGTCTTTACCACAACAAAAAAGTGGTGAAGAACCTGGGATATGAATATGAACAGTAAGTTCTTTCACACAATGTTTTCTTATTTCCAAGTAGCTATTCTCAAATAAACCTCTTGTAATTGATTTTGAAAATAGAATAATGATTTTTTTTAAGAATAATGTCACATCAGTTGCTCAGTATTTAAGAAGAACGCAGTAGGGACAATGGATTGACTAGTAGAGTAGTCTTTAAATGTTCATTGTGTTCGAGAGAATAGGAATATGACACAGAAAATCCAAATAGAAAAAAGTCTTTAGTAAATGCTGGATCAGTATGGGGAACTTTGGCTGTGGGGTCCACATACCTACCACCTACCATAAGCTCCAACTTATATTGAAAATGAACCGGGAAAGGTAAGTACAATTTTAATTTTTGCTATGTAACATATGAGATAATCATGTTCAAAATCGTTTTAGGAATGGGAAGCCTCTCTTGTAAGATCCATGGAAAGGGCTGGTATGAAAGAAAAAGAGAGGGCTACAGAAAATGGATAACTTTGTTTAGATGGGACACCTTGTTTCACAGTTTATGTGGATGGTTCTTGGAGTAAACGATCCTATGGCACAAACTGTAATGCACTATCTGATATGGTAGCTATAATTGAAGAATATACGGGCCAAGTACTATTTATAGCAGTAAGAAATAAGTTTTGTGCTATATGTGCCAGAGCTTCCAAAAGCAATGAAGTTGTGAAAAAACATCTGCTACAAAAATTGGGATGAATCCGCTCCTGCAATGAAAGCTGATATGGTTGTGGAAGGATTTAACTGCAGTTAAAAAATGCACGGTATACTAAATTTATGGCAGATGGTGACCAGTGTATACAAGAATATTATAGAAAAAGTCAGTTATGGAAGCAACGTTGAAAAAATTGAATGTACAAATCACGTCTGAAAAAATTATGGAAAACACCTCAGGAATATCTAAAATGATACCAGTATTACACTAGCAGGAAGAAAACTAATTGCTATGAGAAAAATTTTAGTCTTGATGAAACGACGAACTTCAATATAGTTGGAGACATTACTGACAATATGATTCCACAGCTGCAGTCAACATCTTTATTTAATCACCTGAATGTTAAATACATATGGCAGATACAAAAGATATACTAATTTAAAAATATTGTGGTGGCTATCTTTCTATAGATGTCTACTTGTGTATATCAAATTTGTAATATGGCTTCCAAGATAAAATTGAGTTAAAAAAATAATTTGTAAGTAAAAATATTATTCATTTATAGAGAGTATTTAAATAATATTTTTTTCAGTCCTTATAACTACATGGATCAAGACTTCAATATGTCAATAGAGGTCACCACCCATTCGTGAGTATAGAATTGTAAAATATCGATATTTTTGTTAACTTTTTTTTTCTTTTTGTTCTGAGGAGAAATGGAAGAAAAAAATGGAAGATGAACTTCAGTTGCCATGTATTTTAATAAATATTAAGAAAAATACCTACATTAAATTTGTAATAATAATTTTGTTTATATTTTTATAGAATATTTTAGATTTGTTTCTTTTCAATAAAAGCGTGAACTTGTTTTTACTGTTTTTTTTTTAAATTAATAATGGATCAATGAAAAAGCATACATGTCTGTTTATTGCTATAATAAACATGTCCGTTCATAACAAGCTGGAGGAAAACTGCAAAAAGTATTTTATAATAACATTGGATACATAACCTGGAAAAATTGAAGATCAAACATGATATAACATTTTTATTCCTGTGTTTAGAAAAAGATTACAACACGAAACGAAACACGAATACGAAATGTCTATTTTGCTAAATTAGTAGAATGCAATTATTTTTATTACTATTCTATTACCAATGTATGTTTATGCTGATGCAACAGCTGAACTAAAATACTAATGTACTTGCAGAATCTTCCGCAAAAAATCTCAAAAAATACAATGAATTGAGATTTCATATTTCCAGAATCGAATTCTCTAGGCTTTCTATAGGTCTTGGGCACAGAGTACTATGTACTCTGTGTTCAAATTGGTGACTACAAATTGTCAAAGCTGTCAAAATCACACCATCACTTGATGGCTTATATCTTTTTTATAACAATCTAAAACTTGACCAAAATACCTGATCCCCAAGACAAAGGTCCAAGTTATATTATGTTTAAATTTCAACTCTCAATTTTACTGCATTCTTTAGATTTGTTGCATACAAAATGACCTAAATTTTGCTGCAAGTCAGGGATGCCAACTAAGGTCTTGGCGTTCAAATTGGTTACCACAAATTGTGAAAATCACACCACCACTTGATGGCTTATATCTTTTTTATAACAATCTAAAACTTGACCAAAATACCTCATCCCCAAGACAAAGGTGTAAGTTATATTATGTTTAAATTTCAACTCTCAATTTTACTGCATTCTTTAGATTTGTTGCATACAAAATGACCTAAATTTTGCTGCAAGTCAGGGATGCCAACTAAGGTCTTGGCGTTCAAATTGGTGACCACAAATTGTGAAAATCACACCATCACTTGATGGCTTATATCTTTTTTATAACAATTTAAAACTTGACCAAAATACCTCATCCCCAAGACAAAGGTCCAAGTTATATTATGTTTAAATTTCAGCTCCCAATTTTACTGCATTCTTTAGATTTGTTGCATACAAAATGACATGAATTTTGCTGCAAGTCAGGGGTGACAACTGTATTGTCTGTATTGAGCTGACCAAATATTGCTGATATAAATAAAAGTGATCCCGCAAACAATTTTTCGACATTTACCTCCAGTGTGCAAAAAAAAACTATAAATTTTCACGAGTGAAGTGCCCTTAGGGCGCAATATATTCACTTGCTCTAAGTCTATTATCTAAGAGTTCAAGTAGTGATGCAGCAACTAGTAAAAAAAGGTTATACCTAAGAGGTCTCTTTGATGGTACAAAATTTGGATTTCTTGGGTTTCAGGTGCTGTTTATAACCAGAGAATAAAATAGTTTATAACAAGAGAATAAAATAGATCCAAATTATTTCCATATAGAAGTGTTCGCTAAAACTATTCAGAAGTAGAAAAATGACAACACCTATTTAGAAGAAACATCTAATTATTTTATTCCATTTACAGTTCTGATTATGTAACTAAAATGAAGTCCAATGTAACTAACTGACCACACAGATCCAAATAATTTTCAAATAGAAGTATTCGCTAAAACTATTCAGTAAGAAGAAAAATGACAACACCTATTTAGTAGAAACATCTAATTATTTTATTCCATTTACAGTTCTGATAATGTAACTAAAATGAATTCCAATGTAACTGCACACATGTTAGAAGATGAACTTCAGTTGCCATGTATTTTAATAAATATGAAGACAAATACATTGAATTTGTAACAATAATTTCGTTTATATTTTGATAGAAAAAGCAGATAATATGTCTTTCTATTGCTATAATAAACATTTTTATAGTTTACCTAATTAGCATTTCTTTCTGTATTATGATAAATATAAAAACTACCTACTCACTTACTTACCTTGTAGTTCAAATTAAAAAAAAACTACAAGCAGATTGCAATTTGTTTTTGTATTCAATGAAATTTTTGCTTGAATAATTGAGAAGAGCCAATGGAAAAACAGGCATGTTGGATTATTACAAACTGGAGGAAAACTGTAAAAAGTATTTTAGAATAACATTTGGAAACATAATTAAAGATCAAACATATTAGATAATATTTTTATTCCTGTGTTTCAAAAATAATAGATCACTACAGAATTTAATAGAATACGAAATGTCTATTTTGGTCAATTAGTAGAATGCAATTATGTAGTTTTATTACTATCACCATTGTCTATACTTTTTATAGACAATGCTATCACCAATGTAGTTTTCATCAATAACTCAGGATGCTGGTGTATAAAACTATGTTTATGCTGATGCAATCTATGGCTAGGTACAGGACCCCGGAGGAACCAACAGGCCCCGATATGAGGATCAATAAATATCAGGCACTTCCTGGAATCACTAGCAATAGCTAAAAATATTTGTGGTTTATTTCACGATAGGTACTTGTGGTGAGGCACATGTGAAATAAAAATAAACGGGGCACAAATTTACTTCTCCAGCATGAAAATTATTTTATTTCAACCGCCTACAAATACTAACAAGTTCTAAGCAATAAATGAAAAATAAATAATTTTTGAAATATTTTTATGTACACAAAACACATGACATGACAACGACATTTGACCGTCGTAATCTGTCATTGAAGTTCCATACAGCGCCATCAATCAAGACGGTGGAACAGCTGAACTAATGTACAGATGCGTTCGTATTCTAAATTTTCCGTGCAACAAATCTCAAAAAATACAATGAATTGAGATTTCATATTCTCAGAATCGAATTCTCTAGGCTTTCTTTTGGGGATAAGGTCTTGGCGTTCAAATTGGTGACCACAAATTGTCAAAACTGTCGAAATCACACCATCACTTGATGGCTTATATCTTTTTTATAACAATCTAAAACCTGACCAAAATACCTCATCCCCAAGACAAAGGTCCAAGTTATATTATGTTTAAATTTCAACTCTCAATTTTACTGCATTCTTTAGATTTGTTGCATACAAAATGACCCAAATTTTGTTGCAAGTCAGGGGTGCCAACTGTTTTGAGCTGTCTAAATTGTGAGGCCCCTCTTAATCTGTGATCACGTGACCAAAATCCGTCGCCTCTGCGATGCAAATAACGAACGCAGCTAATGACGGTTACCCTCCGTTTCTTCTTCTTTTTTAAAATTAAGTTGTAAAACCATAGATAAATAGTGGTTAAAACTATTTCAGTGTCTAAAGGAGGTCACACACTCTGAAAAGTGTAATGAGCCAGTCTAGCCGACGCCAACAGTTGTGCAACCATCACTACATATGAATAATATAACTGGAAGTATAATACCACTTCAATAGTTAATTAATTTTATGGGCTAATACTGTATATTGCTACTCTCAGTTTTACAGAATACAAACTCTTCATCAATTTTGCATTGCACAAAGAGGATAATTTTTAATTACAATCCTGAACTTGTGGAACAGAGTGAAACAATGTTTTGTTCTCATTTTTATAACTCTTGCTAAAAGTTTATTTTTGACCTGGAGCCTTAAAAGGAGGAAACTAGGCCAAAAATTTCATTAACAGTTATGTTTAACATTTTTCAACATAGAAATTTACACCTACAAAACTAAATTCATTGGACATATATCATATCACAGATTTTATTTTAAAATTAGTGTTTTTTGCATCGTCGGTAATTACATGTTTTGCAATTTTATAATTAATTTCAATACTAATATAATTTCAAGTGCCCTGTTACTTTATCTAAAGCACTTTTGGGTGCAGGACCTATAGCAATTACTGTTCTGGACCCGGGAGCAACCTGTGTTTGTCCAGCATCTCTTATTATACTAGACAAAATATTATCTTTTTGTGCTGCTTTATGTAATGCTAGTAACTCTTCTTCAGAATCTATTCGCACTGCTATTTTTGTACCACCTACAAAATAATGAAATAACCTACATACAACGAGCAATAAATCTATTATTTTCAATATTTAAATCCTTGGAATAAAGAACGTCTGGAAATATAGTTTCAAGCGAAAAATTCAACATACCAAACTTAAGCCACTTTTTTAAAAGATTTGGTCGTTCTTTAAGTGCTTTGGCATATGCTGCAACTGCTGCATGACCACATTGTGCAGCAACTTTACCCTTTTGCATTTTCAAGTCATTTCTTACACCCATTATTAACCTATATTCATCTTTGGGATCTTCAAACTAGAATTATTAAAGTAAGTAATGGCATTACATACCACAAAATTTTGCATTTATCTTTTTTTCTAACCTCATATCTTTCTTCCATTCCATTTTTCCACATTTCTTCTTTGAGTCTATGATTAGGTTTGAAACGTAAAATGAAATATGCTGAAGTTACTCCAATTCCTATTAATGTTCCTGCACTAAAAACTGATAGTGAATTACTTGCGATTATTCCCATACTTTTTGAATAAGATAAGGTCTATAATTATTATGGTTAAACTTGTATTGAAATCACAGCATTGAAATTGTGACTAATGTTCCATTCTATTTCAAACGGATCTTAAACGTCTTCTTCTATATTCATTCTAATACAAATTAACTACCAAAGAACCAAAACTAATATGGAAGGGGAATAGTTCTATAAGCAAAGTGGTTTACTCAGCTTACTGGCTTTAGTAAGGATATATAAGGATATATATAGCATAGTAGCATACATAAACATAAATCCTTATCACAATAAAAAATGTAAAAAATTAATATAGATTAGCAAATTGCTGTAGCTAAATATCACAGGATATTTGATATTTCAAAAAAGAAGAATCAAAATATAACCTCACTTTTTGAAGTTTGAATGTAATCTTTGTAAATAAATGTTATGCAGTTTTTAAACTATGCTTGTAAATTTTGTTAAAAACTACCTGAAGTGTATGCATTTTTACCAAAATGTACGCTTTATTTCGATTTCACAAAAAAATCATCCGGGTGAGCTATGCATTATAATTGATATGGATTGGTTGAGTTTTCGTTATACCTATATAAAGTGTTTATCTTAAATCAATGTAAGCATAACACAAGATAGTTTAATAGTCGTATTTATTTTTAGTATTGAAAGATACAACATCTTACATTACTTTGTCTCAAGAATTATCCGAAAAAAATGTAGATTTAGCTAATAATTTGTTGAATAGTATGACTGTAGTTTCTAACTTTTTGTCAGAAGATGAAGAAAATTCCATACTAGATGAAATAGAGCCTTATCTTAAAAGAATGCGTTATGAATTTGATCACTGGGATAATGTAAGTTCCTAGATATCTACTTACTTGCACCTACTTATTTATTAGAAAATGTGAATATTTTCCATGTTTGTTTATGAAACATGTTAACCTGCAGATTTCTACCAGTTTTTCTTCAATTTTCATATCATTTTATTGATTTTTTTGAATAAACATGTGTATTTCAAAAATGTAGGCTATTCATGGGTTTAGGGAAACTGAAAGATTAAAATGGAATGAGTCTAATACCAAAATTCTTAACCGAGTCAGGATGCTTGCATTTCCCCCAAATGTAGCACAACTCAAGTTTGTACATATCTTAGATTTGGACAAGAATGGATATATCAAACCACATATTGATGCAGTGAGAGTAAGTGCCATTTTATTTAGTACAAAACATTTTTGTCCAATTAAGCAGTGATTGCTATATAAAGTTGAAGTTGAACGGACTATTAAGAAATTAAATTAGTGCATTGAAACTATATATAGAATATTTTTGGAGTAAATTTTCATTTAGAACTTTTTTCAGTTCTGCGGTGACACCATAGCAGGATTAAGTCTTCTTACTGATAGTATTATGAGGTTAGTTCATGATAAAAATAAGGAACTTTATGCTGACATACTACTCACTAGAAGATCCTTGTATATTATGAAGAATTCTGCACGATTTGATTATACACATGAAATATTAAGTAACGAACATAGTATTTTTAAAGGAGAGAAAATATTTAAAAATAGAAGAATATCTGTGATATGTAGAAATGAACCTGATCCAGCCAATAAAACATAGAATTTGTTATTTTTAAATTGTCTTTCAAGTAGTAAACCTTGAAACTACATAATAGGTTCTTTGGATATAATACAGGGAAACATAGATTAATAACCAAAGCAATATTTTGAATAAAATTAGTATATTTGTGGTTTCTGAAAATGTATTATGATTTCAAGTATCCAACTCCATATCTGTACATGTTTTTTATGTTGCAAATATTAAGTGAAGTTATATGTATAATATTTTTCTAAAGAAAGGGAAAATAAGAAAAATAATATTTAAAAAAAATGACATCCAATTAATAATTGTTTTATTCATATTAGTGATCAAATATTCTTATTTAGACAATGTTATATTACAAGCAGATTAAAAAAATTGTATTATCCTTTTGTTAAAAATTTAAAGCATTTTTGATCCAGTCTAAGTACATCGCTACATCGGTAAATACTACATAATGAGAGGAGTCACATCTAAATTGGTTCTGTAGCGCTACACTTATTGAAACCATTCCTCTCAACTGCCAAATTGGATTATTAGCATCAGAACCTGTCTTCGGAAATACCATACCACCACCGGAATCTCCGTTACATACTGAAGTACCTGCATATCAATATATCAACATTAAACACTATATTATCCAAAAAAGGACTATGTCAGTTGAACATTTTAAAATAATTTGGTTTTTTAGAGTAGTTGATATCATATCGATCGTGGCATAATGGCTCGTGATATATATTTTATTTTTCGTACGGCAGATACCTAATAGATAATATTAACATGGAATACTACCAATACTACCATCGGGATATTGGGAATTTTTTTAAATTGAACAGAGAATCAGTTATATTAAAGAAACCTATATAAATCTACCGATAATTTTGTTTTTAAATTAGGTAGATACCTGCTGAGCTCTGGTTGTTGTATTCCCCCCCGTCAATATTTTGACGAACAGGTCGCTTACCATTGTTAAAGCCAGCGCAGTAAGTGTGGTCGGAAGTAAATCTTGAATAAAATTCGGCAAAGGAATAAAGGCAGGTATCTCGTGAAACTACAGGCATGTATGCCTTCGTTAATTGGTCGGTAACTCTACCAGTCTCATCAAATCCCCAACCAACGACAATACCTAAAAATATATTACATTATACATACAGTACCTATATTAAACAAAATGAAAAGTGTATTTTTTACAACTAATTTTTGAAGAATATGTGGCAAACTGTTGTATGTGTGGCTAAAGTTCTGTGTTGGAGATAATATTCTATGTAAACTAACCTTATTGTTATCTATATTTAAAATCTGTAACTACCGACCCATATCCACCATATACTTGAAAGTTGAACTTTTACCTTACAAAATTTAATATAAAATATGGCAATCAATTTTGCTGTAGGAAGCAGATGTCAAGCAGGAAGAGATTTACTTTTCTTTTAAATTTAATAATTTTAATATAGTAGGTAATAGATAATTTGTATTAATATAGTGATAATAAAATGTGAGGTGTATTTTGTTGTTCGAGTTTTTGCTATTGATCATGCTTTATCTTTCTTTTTTTTTGATATTATTGATATACCTTTATTAAGGTGTAATAGGTCCCAACAAGCTTTCTTTCATTTATTTTTAATCGTATAGTTGAAAGTTGAAATTTATTGTAAAATGTGATTTATATTCTGTTGGCAGCATTGACTCACAACCTGTGCTGTGAAAACCATCTGAAGAATGCACAGATACGTACAGGAAATGAAAAAAAAAAACAACAGATTTTAGATATTGATGAAATCGGGTAAAAAGAAAATAAATGACGATGTAAAAATTGCATTACTTTGAAATGCGATAGGATATTAAAAACCACATTGAAGAAACTTGAAGAACATTGTGTTCTTATAATGAATATTGTAATGGAGACATTCAAATTTAAGGCAATACCTATCAAGAACTAGGAATAGTCAGATTTATAAAAGTTTTGAGTATATTTTATAAGGGAGTTCAAGAACATCTACAATACAGAACTATAGCTACATATACTATAACACCAACAAATACATACCTTGTCTGGCGATTACACTTTCCAAATTTGTAATTTCTTCCCACAAACAAACTGGTCTTACATACGACGTTATCTCAACCGGTTCGGTCAACTTCAATATTGCAATGTCGTTTGCGAAAGTACTGGAACTATATTTTTGATGAACTATTATTTTCTCTATTTGCCTGTCTTGAATACCAGGGTTAGACCATACTTTCAAATAGTATTTACCTGAAACAAAGTAAGTCTTTTTGTCAATTGTATTGGTGTGGGTGATGATTGCATTGTATAACGTTTAATGTTACTATTAGTGACAAAATCGCTATTATTGTTAAAAATTTTGCCAATTTGCACATTTTATTATGGTCTATAGATAGGTACTGGCGTACTGGGTACCTAATTTGCTGTATGTTTTGTGGTCTCTGGAATCTTGTGTACATAATTATAACCAAAAAATGGAGTTAGTCGATAGAAAAAGTGATATATGAACTGGAAGAAATGAGCAGAAGTAAAACATACAGAAAGGCATGAATGGCAAAGTAACAAATAGACTCTGAGGTACAGAAAACATCATGCAGCATCAGAAGTAAAATAAGTGGAATGAAGGAATGTCTATGGTTTTATCTATGATACGGATACCTTTATTTTTGTAAATAAAAAATATACCTCACTTACCTACTGTATTTTGGATTTTTTTACATACCTAAATAAACCATGAGACTGCCTGGAGATAAAGCAGTTTGCGATCTTTTTCTTGTGACGCAATGTGCTACAGTGATCAAGTGAATTCTAGAAATCAACGAAGCACCGCATATATAGGTTAAATCTATTCCTCTGGCATGGTACAGAGCGGCATGCCATGGATATTCTCCTTCACTTGTGGGTTGACCATATGTTATTAATGGTTGAGCTGCTTTCTGAAAAAATGAAAAAAATATAGAAAAATAGATTATTGTAGAAAATATAAGAAAGCAATTATTTTTTAAAAGTAGAACGTATTTTATGTAGTTTTTGGTCTTTATTTGGTAGCGGTGCTCTTATGCACTTCTTCAAAAAATTAACGCACCATTTATTAAATTTTATTTATATTAAAGAACAAAAATAACGAAACTAAGCAAGGTGATGTGTCGTGAACGGATTACCGGAGTAATTTGTGTTTTTTTCAATTCCGCATGTGTTCAAAGTAAAACAAACCACGTGTTTTAAAATTTTTGGATGGAGTCGTATAATTAGTTTAATTCGTTGGTGATTATCAACTATAGGAATAATGGTATTTTATTGATGTGTGTTTAAATTGTAATAAACAACAATAAAGAAGTTCATATACATCGTTTTTTATTGCCATTAAAGATCCTTTGGTAAGTAATATTTTAGCATTGAAATAGTGTATAATGTCAATTATTTTTTATTTTTATCTTAATAAATTTTGCTAGTAGTGGAAAAAATTGTATACACACCAATGAGGTGGAGACATTTAAAAGCCTCGCACATTTTATTCCGCTCGGGGCAAAGCACAACGCGAAATAATTTTAGATCTGGCAGTTAAATATTATAACTATTGTCTGCCAGATAGTATAAAATCCAAAATCAAACAAACACGCGCAAGAAGATATAAAGGCTATAATCTCTTGCACGCGAATCTATCAATGGAGTTCCTACCGGAGGATAACAGCAGCTAAATCACTAGCACTTCTTGTAAATTTGTGAATATTGTACATATAACCTAAAACTAAACACGAATGGATGAAAACGGATGAAAGCGGATGTAAATAAGATTGAACGGAGTTTGGCTGGGTATATATATATAAATAATTTTAATCACTAGCACATTTACTTGATTTTATTACTCTTTTAACCGAAAACCAAGCCTTTAACATGTGACTCTGTTTTTCGCAAGTTTTTCAGAGATATTTCAACACAATCTCTGAGGGAATGATAGCTATTTAGTTTCGGACGTTTCGATTATATATCATAAACAACCACAAGAAACGGATATTGCTACATGCAGGGAGCCGTAAGTGAGGGTTTTGTGATAAATATGGGGAGTTCTAGTGGAGCCATAACATCGGCGAAGCGGCATATGCCGTGAACTGTTGATTGTTGGTGTGTATTAGGTATACGCATTGTCAATGCAAACAGAATTTCTTTATACTGTCTATATAATTGTAAGCAAAATTTATGATGAATAAAGATTTATATAAAAAAAAATAATTTTTAGTGCACGGGCAATAATAATAGTCTTCACCTCATTGTTGTATAATATACTATTAAATATATCATCTAAAACTGTTTTCTTGATGAAAATATTGAATATGTATATCTAATAAATTATTACAAATAGAGGATTATTTATAAAACAGGATTTTTATTATTGGTAAATAAATTATTAATAATTGATATTATATTCAATTTTTAGAATTGTTCCAAATATATACCTAGGTATAAGTTCATTATTCATTATTTTTATTGGAAATAAAGTTAGTGAATAGCTTTACATAAATTTTCATAAATAATACATATAAAATTTATATATTATTAGTACCTACTATACAAGGTTACAGACGAAGATACCACAGTATAGGAACGAACCAGTATGTTATCTCGTGACGTTACACTGCCGAGCTCTCTGTGACCTACAACGTCGTTCGGATGAGTATCTCATCCGGCGGCTGTGCTGTGATCCAACCAAAGTGCCAGTGGTGAATTTGCGAATAAAATTATTTATTACAGCTTATAGTTATTTTTACGGGGTTTTGGTATTATTTTTATAGTTTATAAGTATTTTTTGCAATGGATACCATTAAAAAGAAGAAAACGGGTATTGTGTGTGTAGTTCGGGAATGTAACAATAAATATTATAATTGTGATGAAAAATTTTACCGTTTTCCAAATGATTCAGAAAGGTGAGAAACTGTTAGTATAATACTTTATTATATGATCTTCATATTATATTTATGAGCCTTAGTTTCATGCATTGATTTAATTTGTTGTTTTTGTTTCAAAGCTAAAGTTTGGCTCGAAGCATGCGATAGGCCTGACTTGATGCCAAAACTATAAACTCTATACAAAAGTTATCATCGTTTTATGTTCAATTTTAACCAGACATGATTATGCAACCTCATAAAAGAAAACTTCTTTAAAAAAAGGCTATTCCAACAATATTCCTTTCATCAAATACTGCAATGCCTAAAGACTCAGACCAATGATTTATTGGAAAAGAATTTTGTTCGCTATACTTTTGTGGTTATTTCATTGAAACATGTTCGGAAATTCATACATGCAGCGTATGTGAGACACAAGCGTATCAGAATTTAGACGATTCGACTTTATACTGTTACCTTCTGTAAGTTCCTTGTGGCATTACTTATTCTTTTTTCTCTTATTCTTTTGGGAATCAAACCACAATATTTATACTGTTACCTTAGGAAAATGCGAATAAGGATACTTTTGGAAACTTGAATATGCCGCATGAAAATGTTGTACAAAATATATACATCTCATTATTAGAAACATTATTTCAAATGACTTTTGAGAAAGTTGCTACGGAAGATAATATTGTTGAATCACTCATAAATATTATTCAAACAACAGAGTTTGTACATCTTTGTGTTGATTTTCCAATAAAATATTTAATAAAACTTTTCTTCAGGGTACGACTATATTACACATTAAAATTTGTCAATAAAAATTTTAAAAATCATAACAAAATGAAAATTGTAATATGGGAAAACCAATAAATATTTTGTATAAGACTATTGTTTTATTCACTCATCAGTGTACTGTTCAACAATATTTAAGAAAAAACATGTAACACGTTCAAGTCATTTTAAAACGTATGCACCTACGCCTATGGTAAAATGAATCGTAAAGCGATCTGTTCAAGGTCATCAAAAGCTCTGGCAATTTATGAATTAAATTTATGAGAGTTATACTACTGGTTCGTTCCTATACTGTGAAGATACTATATGTTTTCGTGGATTTTTCAATTTTTGATTAGAGACGAGCCAGTGCATTCAATCATTGAACAGAGTAGATGAATAATCTACAATACTGACCACTCACTTTGTAACCAATATCCAAGAGTTCAGAACTTTTATGAACTTGTATACCTGTGAGACCATGCGGAGAACAAGAATTCTATTGAACTATTTTAAAATGTTTTGAAAATATTTGAACCGAAATCAATTCAAGATACTTTGTTTATTCGTTTAAATTGTATTTAGAAAATGGCGATTCGCTGTGGAGTGCCAAAAGAAAAAGTGTTTACAATAAATCGTTTCACATGTAGGTAAACAAGCTCAGGATCAGTTCTTATCTCTGAGATGTTGACTTCAAAACAAACTATGTTGTTATCCACGTATGGAGCAATTCTGTAACCAAAGGCTGTATGCATAAGATTTAAAACATTAACGGAAAACTTTTAATTTGATACCATAACTGTTAAAAATTGAATCCTAATCTTGACTATGTATAGATTAAAACATTTCTAATAGCGCTAACTGCATCGATATTTAACGGCGTGTAGTAAATTTTCAACCACTTTAACCACACTATTTAATGATCAAATACCCTTAGGGGAAGCATTGAGTAAAACAGGATACTTAGTGTTCCAAGTCTCATAACTTTTTGAATAAAGCAATGCTGGGGACTATTTTTTAGCTTCAGTTTCAGTTATTAATTGGCTTTTGATTGATACCAATTTTTATGCAAAAAAAGAAGCTACTCAAAAAAATATGTATAATAAAAAAGTAGCAAGTATAACTTAAGGCTATACAGTTTCCATAACGTTTAGTCCCAAGCAAGTAAGACAGAACATGGTAAATAGAGAAAAATAATCATTATTATAATTCTTAATACTAGAAAAGGCAAGGTTGACAAAACAAATTATTCAAATATGTTACTGACAGAAGTCACAGGTTAAACACTTCTTCCAAAAATTGAATAGATGAGGCTTTTACTTGATGTAGATCCATAATAAGTTATGAAATCAAACAATTTTATTTTGTTAAATCTACATTATATTTAAACTTAAAGTGACGCGTTTCGCTAACACAGTAGCTTTTTCAAACGAATTCGTTACTACTGTGTTAGCGAAACGCGTCACTTCAAGTTTAAATATAATTTGTTTGATTTCATAACTCACTTCGTCTTCCTCTTCCACCACTCCCGCACAAGCTTCTTCATGGGCCCAGCCTTCGTGATGCTGGCACCTTATCCAACCTTCTTCTGCTTTAGAGCTGAAATGAAGCTCGTTACAAAATATACAGGCTGCTTCTTCGCATTTATCTTCTGTACTTGAATAATTATGACTTATGATTTAAAGAAACTGTAAGTTGCCTTGTAACTATTACAGATTTTTGCTTACAGACCTTACATCAGATATATGCTCAGAATCGACCAATTACTTTCTCTCGATTTCCTTCTTTTTATAATTTTTTATCATTGGTAAAATTTTGTTGTTTGTATCTCACGCTCTTCTTCTTGGTACTTCTACTACGTTCTGGTAACTGGTTATCATTTCTTTTACCTTGAGTAGACCTATTTGTAGACTCAGCCGTTTCAGACATCCAGCATGGTAAGATCTCTGGATTTAGTGAATCTCCATTTTTCTAAATCAGCCTATTAGGGTTTGGATGTTAGCTGTTGAGAAAACGAATCGCCAAATTTTTTCATGCATCGAGAGTTAAACAGGAGTGAAACTATCAGAGATGAAGTTATAGTTGGTATTTCTAATTGACTTGCTGGACATCGGTAGGTACCGAGAATTATCAGTCACGGTCATATCCGATAGATGGTACTAATTTTTGTATTGAAATAAAACTTGGTATTCGATCTTACCAGACCTTCCTGATTTACCCAACCTCCACCTACTCTATGAGACTCACAATAATAATTATCTTTTAGATACAATATAACGGTACTTACTATAACTATTCCACATTGTTCTTCCAGATAAGGTCTGTTTGGTCGTGGTCTTTGGATCATATTAAGATCCCCAGCAAATATATCGTCATCTTCATCAGTTGATGGCCCTGCTGGTGATTCATTTGGTTGGTAACTATAAACATAAAAGACATTATTTGAAGGAGTTTTTGAATCATACCATTGACCACATTCAGTGTGGCGTTGCATGTTTAGAAATTTTAATAACTGAAGGTAATGTTTGTCGAGTCGTAGAACTGATGCTCAGCGTCGCCATGTTGATGTTATCTATCGGCCATCTATGTTTCAATAGGTGCGTTCAGCTCACTTCAGTCGATATGAGATTAAGTCATGTAGACTCCGTTCATATAAGAAGAAGCCACGTGAAGTTTGCCAATTTATTGTCTTGCGCAGACTGATTTGAAGTCGAATGTCAATTTTACAACTAGGCAATCCAGATCACGTGACCCAATATGTGCAGGGTAAACAATTTAGACAGATAGGTTAGTTTTGTATTGTCTATTCAGTCATAAACAGTGCTCAAGACTTTTTAGTCGAATTTATTAGTATATTTTGCTTCAATTTAGTATGTTTTATTAGTGTTTAGTATATTGTTCATTTGATTAGTATTTTTTATTTAGAATATATTACTTTTTTTAGTTTTTATAAATATTGTTATTGCACAAAACTGAACAAAATGCCTGCTACATACAGCCTGATATTTTATTTTTGATTCTGTTAAATCATCTTTATTGATTGCTGCTAACCACATTTCTCTACGCTTCTTACTTAATTCATTCTTGTGCACCAAAAATGTGTTCTTTAAAACAGCTGGGAGCTTAAAAAAGCTAACTTGGTCTCGGTTTGAACGGTTCCCACAACCGACTACAATACAAGTTGTTGGCATTTTGAAGTAGGTGTTTCACTCCTGAAATCCGTAAGCATAAAAGTTAAATACTGCACGTGATATCTTCCAATTCAAGCAAGTGAAATTTTAATGCCAGCAATTTCATAAAAGTTCCACTTTCATTATAATATTGTATATGTTTTAGTCAGTGTGTACTTATCCGTGAATATTAAATAATAATTCTTGATAGTCCAAAAACCACTAACATAAAAATAATGTTCTTATATAGGTACACAACCAAAAGCTGGTCCTAAATTGATATACCCAGCTTAAAAGTTTTATAAAACTGAACTTTTTATTGTTTATTATTAGTAGGTATAGAGACACCAAAGCAAAATAAAAGCACCTTTCTCCAAAATAAACACTTATGTATACCAAAATCCACGGCTACAATGTACAAATCAAATCACATTTGTTTACCCTGTGTCGCCATATTGAATTTTATTTGACAAGTCTCTGGATTGCCTAATATGGTGCTGGTTTTGACTGGTTCGCGCATACGACTGCAACTTCAAGTGGCTTCTTCTTACGTGAAATGGAGTCTAAGTACCAAAAAGAACGACACATTTAATTGGAAACGCGCGAATTATGGACATATCAAAGTTTTATCCAAAAAGGGATTTAAAATATAAGAAAGATTCGTATCAGCATCTAATAAAGTAATTCTTTCCATTTTTTAGGAAGATAGGATGCTGAAACTGCACATGACATTTCTGAGAACATTGAGGTTTGTATCATTGTTGCTCTAAGGTCTTCAATTATGAATACGTTAAATTTCTCTTATCAAGATCGAAAATAGAAAAAATTATAAAAGCCACTCACAAATTTCCAGTATTTGATGAAGGAGTTGGAGCTTGTAAAGGACGTTCAATTGAATGTGGTCTTGAAGTGGTCGTTAGTTCCGGGCTAGTATAATAATCGGCAAGAGCAGTAGCTTCTGTTGTCGGTTTTTTTTCTTCAGGACATACCGACTTGGCATTCAGTCTATACTCTATTAGTTTAGGGGGTGGTTGGCTTGTGTCGTACTTGATGTAAAATCGTACTCTTATTGGTACATTGGCCGATAATTTTTTCGAGGGTGCTTGTATCTTGTAGAGTTTATTGTCGTCAGTACGGATTATACCGAACCAATTCTGAAAATTTAAAATATTCAGCATAAAAATTATAACAAACGTACAATATTTTCAAGAAAACTACTATAGATAAAAAGTCATTTCAGATAAAATTCAGGTTTTTTTTATTTCCCCCTAAATGTAATATCAATTACGATGCAAATTATTTTCGAAAATCGTTATATAATAGGATTATAATTAGGTATAATTATGTACTTTTTCTACACCTGTACTCTAAAAATACAGTTATATGCTCATAAGCAGGGCCTTCTATAACAGCGAATCTCAACTGGTACACTGATGGCTCTAAAACAGACTCTGGAGTAGGAACCGGAATATATGGGGTACAAGAGAAGATCACGATCTCTCTATGCCTAGGGAAACATGCTGCTGTCTTCCAGGCAGAGGTAATAGCGGTGCAATGCTCTGCAGAAGAGTTGATGAGACTGCAGGAGGTGGATAACCATCTACTCCGACAGCACTTAAGGCGATACGCTAATATAGGATAACATCAAATCTGGCGTGGGAGTGTCGCAAGGCCCTCAACAGATTAGGTAGTCATGATAGAGTTACCCTAGCCTGGGTACCAGGTCACCAAGGAATAAAAGACAATGAAAAGGCCGATAAATTAGCCACGCAGGCAGCAACGGAGGTCATGATAGGGCCAAAACCTTGCTGTGGAATTGCTAAATGCCTAAGTAAAGAGAGCATCCACAAATGGATAAACAACCAGGCGTCGCGCTGGTGGTATGAAACCCTAGGACAAAGGCACGCTAAATTATTCCTTAAAAGCCCTTCGGCCAAACTGTCACACGAGAAACGTCGAGAAACGGCGAGGATGATGGTGGGAAAGCTGATAGGACATTGTAGGCTGAGGAAACATATGCACACAATTGGCCTAGTAGATGACAGCCTATACAGGTTCTGCCAGGAAGAAGACGAAACCGCGGAGCACATACTCTGTGAGTGCAAACGCCTAGCAAGGGTGCAGAATGGAGACAAGAAGTCAAGTATCTAGGTTTATCTCTATACAGTAAACTCCTGTGGAACAAATACGAAAAGGAGATTACATACAAGGCAAAAATGGCTCTAATATTGTGCAGAAATCTTGCAAGAAGAAACTGGGGTTGTAACCCAAAAATCCCAAGCTGGATGTACACTGCCATAGTGAGACCAATCATCACTTATGGAGCCATTGGGTGGAGTAGTAAAACTAGCCTATTGACGACGAGAGAAAACCTCTCCAAAATTCAAAGACTAGCCTGTATATGCATTACAGGAGCACCGAGAACATGAAAGTGATTCTCAGCCTCACCCCTCTACATATGGTGGTGGAAAGCGGGCCAGGAACCAAACACTCTGAAAGCTTGTAAAAAACCCCAAGTATCTTTCAAGCGGAAATCCACGCCATATGAAAGTGCGCCCAGTTCAATATTGATAAAGGATACAGAAGACAAAGGATTATCATAATGTCGGATAGTCATGCAGCCATTAAAGAACTGAGCTCTTGTGTGATCAGTTCCAAAATGGAGTGGGAATGTCCCCAAAGAGGGGGACTGAAATACCTTTCTGGGGGCCTGAACCCTTTTGCGGAATCAGCCCCAATGTAATATTGGAAGAAATAGGTAAAGCCGAGAAAAATAGAAATTCTGACCATTGGAAAGATCTAGTAGGGCTTATACAATCAAAGACTCTTCTGGGTGACTACAACCTGTTGAGATCAAATGAATGCATAATTCGAAGTTAAACTGCGCTAAGAGTTTTAACAGGGATCCTAACTAAATAGTGGAGGAAGAGAAGAAGAATGCAGATTTTTTGGCGTGGAAGAGGAAACCTCCATCCACATACTTTCCAGCTGCACAGCACTTTAGAATCCTAGGTCACAGCACCTGGGAGATTACTGGATAGAAGAGGAACATTTACCTAAGTTGAAGCCTGCAGATATCCTGAAATTCTTCCGGGAAATAGGACTAAAGGAACTACTAGTTTCTGAGACTCTCCTCGGAAACTAAGCAGAAGTAAGGGGGCATAATAGATCTTTTAGGTCTCAGTGAATGTCACTCCAAAATACATAGGTACATACAAGTGTGCGGTTTTACTTACTCGGAGAAGAAAAACGGAGGGCAAAGAGCTACACAAGGAAGGCGGTATTCAGGCTATTAAGACTAATAAAAAGAACGAAGCTAGATATCGAGCTCTCAATATAGGGAGGACCACAATAGATCTGCAAAGGTCGCTGTGGGATAGGACAAAGAGCCACTTCAATTCTAATCTAATCTAATCTATACGTTCGTCAGCGAGTAAAGTCGGACATTTGTACGAGTGAAGTTAATTCCCGAGCATATCTTCAGCTTCTCGTTCCAACGAAAGTATTCCCCCTTTTTTAAAGAAGAATATGATCTTGATCATGATGATCTTTGTTTAGAAGAAGAAAAATGGGAGGAACACATTGTATTCTGCTGTGTGGCTGCTGATCGAGTAAGACTAAGAAGCTGTTTTTATACGCCCTGATATAATGTAGATTAAAATATCAACATTATTTGGCACATTAAACTCAAAGGTGTAATATAATTTCGTCGCTCAATGCATTCAGTTATGTTTCTATATAAAATTGTTAATTCTATTTTTAAATGTGATAAAATTGTATCGTTACTAAATTTCAGAGTTCCTAGAACAAATTCTAGAACCAATAGCCTTTTCTATGAATTACCACATAGGACAAACGTTTACAAATTTTCACCATTAAACCAGCTTATCATTGAGTACTCATCGATTGAGTCAAACATAGATATTTTCTGCACAAATAAAAGACAAATAAAACGAATCTTTTTCCGGGGTAATTCATAGGAAAGACTTCACTTTGCTTATAATGTTTGTGTAAGTCTCTTTTTGTGAATGCCTAGCTGTATGCGAATGCTTACTTTCTTTTCCCCAATACTGCATTGTATTATTTTTTTCTCTTCTGTCTTTATTATCCTGTGTTTGTCCTTATCCTGTAATTGGGCTTGCCCGAGAATATTGTAATTAAAAATAAATAAATATAACTTGGATGGTTTTGGACAGAGACCAAATCATATCATTAAAAAAAACATCCTTCCCTTTATTCACATTTTAAATGATTACCAATTCCATCAAAAAGTAATTTAATAATAATTCTTAGAATACTTAAATTAAGTTTTGGTTATTTCCCGAAATTCTGGTTAACCACAAAGATAAACAAGATTTGAATAACACTTTTAACTGAATAAAATAATTCTAACTGAGAATTTCTTGAAAGTACTTACCCCTAATTGTAAGCAAGGTCTGTCGAAATATAACCTCAGCCAAATCCCGTTAAGATCAGCATCAGATTGTAGAATAAGCACACCATAAATTTTATCAGGTTCATTGGGATTTCTTGGTTCGTATTCAAACAATCGCGGACAGGGCGATATTAAATTTTGATTCACTACATTATCAATAAAAAGAAAAACCAACACGATTCTTAAGCCGAGCATTGTTAAATACTGCTACGTCTCATTCAAATAGGAAGTTTTCGATAAATTTTTTGAAAAGTGGCACGTAATATATGTGCCTAATTAAAAAATAATTTAGTTAACGACTGGCTTATGTGTAGTTGACTCACCTAAAGATCACTCGATATTAAAAATATTGTAGAAAAAATAATCAAATTCCAATAAGAACCTGTCCTGAATTTGTATACTAGTCGGGTATTCACATTTTGTTGTTTGGTTTTTTGTATACCTAATTATCATTTGGCACCATTCAAGTGTCCAGCTGATAATGTTGGATAAAACGATCTTCTCAACTAAAATTCAATAATTTTACTAAATAAAACCAGTTTTTCTTAAGTTGCTTGGTCATGAATTATAAACAAGATTTTTTTTATTTTGGTTCTTGCAGTGTAGCATCGTAAATAGTAGTGGACCAGCTCAATACACGGTGTTTTTAGTAAGCTGGTGGAATTGATGCATTTTTTGAAGATTAACATTTGCAATTTTCTTAAAATCGGCATAGTGGAGTTCGTCTTCATCAAGGTCAGTTTGATTGGAGGAATCTCTATTGGATAAAGGTCAACGATCACTGTCACCATCAGAAGGGAATTTTTCGAGAGAAAGTTTGTTGTATCAAAGGGTATTATTTTTTTTATTTTAGCTTAACGTGCCTCGACAGCGCCGGTCATTGGCACAGAAAAAATAGATACAAATATTTACCTATATTTTGAGCAACGAGAGTTTGCTAGATGTCGTGTATATTCTGGGCAATTGGGTGGTCAGTGAAGATTGACTTGATTGACGGAATGGAGGAAAGAGAGTCCGTGCATATTGCAATATTTTTGTGGGGTAGGAAGATGCTTTTGAAAGCTTGAAAAATGCTTTGAAGCTCGCCTGTGTGAACGCTACACACTGAAGGTAGAGTGAAGGAGCTTATGAGTTCATGCTTCGTGGAAATTGCAAAACCAACACCGGAGTCACTTTTGGAGGCATTTGTGTAGAGTATTAAATCATAAGGTTTTTTTGTAGTAATTCTAGGAATGCTTTCTTTATAAGTGCAGTGAGAGTTTCATTATATGACTCATTTGTGCAAAGGACTCCGCGTTCCGTGGCGTTCCGTCAAATGTTATAAATTTTGGATATGATGTTGTACTCGACTTCTTAACCAAAAGTGTCCATGGGACCAATTCAATCCTATGACTAGTTTCCGATATACAGGGTATTAAAGTTGGAAAATCCTTGTTTTTCGTAACCACGTAATTTTATTATTAACAAATAAATATGCATTTTTAATTGATAGTGCCATTAATATGTTCCAGTTTATCGTAAACTCACACATAAACAGTTCAAAATGTCAACATATACAGAGTGGTACTCAATTATACAAGGACGAATTTTTGGAATTCTAAGAAATTCTTATATTGAATGAAAACAAGGTCAGAAATAAAAAGTTACTTCATATTCGATGTTCTGGAGTCAAATATACCAGTTTTAGAGGTATTCCATACAGGGTGATTCTTAATGCAACCTGAAATTAGTTTTTTTCTATATAAAATAAATAAGTTACACCATGTATTTCAAAATTAGTTTTTGATGTTCAAAACGTATTGGTTACCTAGATATTAGTACTTTTCTTAAAATACAGGGTGAGTTACACATACATCTTGTTATTAAACCGACAAAAATTAAAGAAAAACACTTTTTCTGAATCACCCTGTATTTTATAATTAGTTCCGTCATTATGTTTGATTTATTTTGTTTTGTGATAAGCTTAAAATGGTAAATAAGCTGAGAAGATTTCATAATCTTACTATGACCAGTTTTTCAGAAACAGGGTCCTGAGGGTGGAAGAGCTAGGTATCGATTAAAGTTAACTTTATGGAAAAACCAGGTTTTCATCATTTGATAATTGCTCTGTTCTGTCGATTCTGTCAACAATTTGGCATTTATAACCTTAATTAATTATATTGTGAATATTTTGATTTCTTTTACTCTGTTTTCTTTTAATTTTGCAATGGTAACAAACGATATCCAAGATATTTTTGAGGAACTTTCAGCCGACGATGAAGAAGATGCTACATGAATATTGTTGAAGGCCCTTTGCGACAAAGGATAATCAGGAATCGGCTGGACCATTTCACTTTGTGGAATGAAACAGAACTACACCAATTATAGAAGAGATTCAATTTCCTCATTGGAAAAGTTTATGGCTCGTCTATCCATTCAGACAGGAACAAATAAATTAAAAATTCGACACTGGGAACGAAATAACAAATACACCAAACAGACATATATCGAAACTAGACCATAAAACCAAAGTCAAAATGCCTAAACTGTAAGCCATAGAGAATATTTCTTTGCTCCAGGCTATTCTTTTTTCTATTTTTCTCAATTTTTAAAAAATGAAACTTTTATTATTATTAATTTACTGTAGTACCTACATGCCTACAGGATGATTAAATACTTGTAATTTATTCATATTTTTATCAATAGTTCGGTACACTTCGGTATGTATCAATATAAAATAAAAATGTGATTATAATTTCGTTCACTATCCCTATTCTGCTGAGTACTCTACCCTCGGGACCCTGTTTTTGAAAAACTGGTCATAGTATGATTATGAAATCTTTTCAGCTCATTAACAATTTCAAGCTTATTACAAAACAAAATAAATTAAACATTTTGACGGATCTAATTATAAAATACAGGGTGATTCAGAAAAAGTGTATTTTCTTTAATTTTTGTCGGTTTATTAACAAGATGTATGTGCAGATCACCCTGTATTTTAAAAAAAGTACTAATATCTAGGTAGCCAATACGTTTTAACCATCAAAAACTACTTTTGAAATACATGGTGTAACTTATTTCTTTCATACAGAAAAAAACTAATTTCAGGTTGCATTAAGAATCACCCTGTATGGAATACCTCTAGAACTAGTATATTTGATGCCAGAACATTGAATATGAAGTAACTTTTTATTTCTGTCCTTGTTTTCATTCAATATAAGAATTTCTTAGAACTCCAAAAATTTGTCCTTGTATAATTGAGTCCAGCCCTGGATATTTTAACATTTTGAACTATTTATGTGTAAGTTTACGATAAACTAGAACATATTAATGGTTCTTTCAATTAAAAATGCATATTTATTTGTTAATAATAAAATTACGTGGTCACGAAAAACAAGGATTTTTCAACTTTAATACACTGTATATCGGAATCTAGTCATAGGCTTGAATTGGTCCTATGTGATAGGTACTATTTTTATCAAATTTTGTCATATTTTTAACAATTATTTAGCAAATGGGGTGATAAATATGTTAGATAGCTGGATTTCTCTAGCATGCAATATTTTGTAAACATCGGTAATGAGTTTAAATAAAAAATACCTAATTTCATTTCTATTTTTCAATAAATTATGTTAATTTCATCGTGTTTTCTCTACCTCATTCACGTACTTTGACACGTTAAGCCCCAGCGTGACTATCATCTCGAACCAGACCTTTTTTTAAAATTTGGATATCAAAATACTTAGTATTAGTTTTGCTACGTACATATTGATTTGAAGCTCTGACTTTTTTTTAGGAAAAAAACAGTGTGGCCACGTATACACACGGTCTGTATGCAAAATTTTTGCTTCTCATTAGTTTAGACCAGAGGTTCTCATACTTTTTTTTCTCATAGACCACTTTAAACATTTTGCTGGATCTGGTGGACCCCCTGCAGCTATTACATTTACTAACTTACTTCCAAACCCCGAAAAAAGTATATGTCTATGTAAATCTGTGTTGTGGCTATTTTTCAATCAACTATGAGTTAAAAGTTTTCGAAAAAAAGGTGAGAATTTATATTGCTTTGAATATGCAGTTAGTATTGTCATTTAAGCTAAGTTTCAAGGCCAGTCTAAAAAGCCTCTTCATCCAACAGTTGGATTCCTACTTTACTTTTTTGTATTCTAAGATTGACTCACAGTACAAGAAACCAATAAGCTCCCACTTCGGAGTGGTAAAAAGTAAAAATAAATATTTTCTTGTTTTGTAGCTATTTATTCAAACACAAAAATTACTACACTTTTAATTATGTTGTTATAACAGTCTTAGTAGAATCAAAATTTAACATCAAAACTAATAATGATTATTATTTTATCTAATTCCGCTATCAAATGTGGCACTTTACGTCACTCCTTGACGTTAGGTAACGTCACATTTTTCATAACCTTCATATATCAGTTATGAAAAGTAGTTATGTAAAAACTTTACGTAACTGTTTATGTTTCAACATAGAGATACCACATGGGTTTCAAGGAATAATTTATTAATTAGGTAGGTACTGTCAAAACTGACAATTATTTCATTATTTAAACTGACAATTAACCCATTATTTTAATTCAATAGTATTTTGAGATTTATAAACATTGAAAACATTATTCAGGACACAGTTATTTGAAGTAAGTCAATTTTCTGGGTGAATACATCATAGTAACAAAATACTTCTAACGCACCATTTGATTCCACTTCAATATTATCATTGTAATTGAAGATTTTATTAAATATTATGAAAGCGCGGAATTAGATCAAACGTTGTACGTAAACACGTTATGAAGAGAGCGACATTGTTCAACACGCGTAATTTGCAGAACTCGCTAGCGCTCGATTTGGCAAATATTACGCTTGTTGAACAATATCGCTCTTTTCATATCTAATTACGTAAATATCTATTAAAAACAGTCGCAATATAATCAAAATTCTGATTATATTGCGACTGTTTTTAAAATAATAATCATTATTAGTTTTGATGTTAACTTTTATCTCAGATTACCATTGTAATCTGAGATAAAAGTTATAATTTTAATGGGAGGGATGTACTTGGTGAATTGACAGCAAATAATCAATATTTGGCTTGAGTTTAGTTAAGTATAACCGTAAATCTCCTCGCTCTGTAATATTTAATCTGCTCCGTTTTTTTGTCAACAATTTTGTTACGGCACTAATACTGCGTTCGACAAGATATGACGAAGGAAACGCTATGAGAAATTTTTGCACAATTCCCCTCAGTCTTGGATATTTTTCAGGTATTTATGCCTGCAGCCAAAATGATTGATACCCTCTTTTGAATGCTACTTTGAGCTCCTCATTAGTGCTAAGCTCGAGTAGCTCTTCTTGCAGTACCACATATTTTCCACTTCAGTTTCATCATATGGATTTATTATCCATAGTGGTATACCCATCGACAGAATGTCTTCAAATCTGATTTTAAAATCATCATACAGGGCAATCAAATGTTGAACATACGTCTGAATATCGGTTGATGTAGGGGTCTCGGGTCTAGCATACTTCCAGAGATGTTAAAAAATTTTTTTTCACGGAAATGTATTGGTGGATGATAATTTTTAAATTTACCAAAATCAGCCATCCCCACCCCTTCCCTAGGGGGGGATGGGGGGTTTCGACACCGTGAAAAATTCGTAAAAATGAGTTTTTAAATATGGAATCAAATTCTACGTATTTTTTCACGTATAACCCTGAAATTTCATTTCAACAACTTTTTTTTTTAAAGTTATGCGGAAAAAATGTTTTAAAAAAATTGATAATTCCATAAATATAAAAATCTTTATTCCGTCTTTACGAATAAAAATAAAAATTTGATATTTGGCATATGTATATTTAACAGAATCACTAAACAAAATAACATAACTATCCATCCCCATCACCCCCATAGGGGGGGATGGGGGGGTGTTACCTTCAAAAATTCGTAAAAATGAATTTTTAAATATGGAATCAAATTCTACGTATTTTTTCACGTACAACCCTGAAATTTCATTTTAACAACTTTTTTTTTAACAAAGTTATGCGGGAAAAAATGTTTAAAAAAAATCGATTATTTCATAAATATAAAAATCTTTATTCCGTCTTTACGAATGAAAATAAAAATTTGGTATTTGGCATATGTATATTTGATGGAATAAAATTTGCGATAAAATAAATTATATGCAAATATCATACCATAGGGGTAGAGGGTGGGGGTGAGTTTGGGA